>MIQA02019899.1:0-11237 GCA_001887855.2 Sclerospora graminicola
TGTAGTTTTTAAATATGACCTCAGCCCCGTGAACCTTGGGCTCATAACCTGTGGGAAAAGCTCACTGCTACTTGTACCCGCCAATGACCGATAAGTGTCTACTGGGGGCGTATGCGTATGCGAGGTATACTGGTCTATTAGTACCAGTATACCGAGGAGTGCTTAGGTCAAAAGGCTGTCTGCGTTCTTTAGCGTAAATTGAAAAGTGTATTATGTAATGTTAAAAAATCCTAACATAGTTTTTTAACTTGAAATCTGTATATAAAGGAAACCACTGTAATTTCGCCCAATGAATTTTGACTGTGTCTTTTCATCGCAAAGTACACCCAAATTCAACATTAAATGTTAACAAAACGATCATATCTAAATATAGTGTCCGTCGAATTAGGATCTTGGGTGATTACGGTTAGGCAGCAGTAGAAACTCTCCTTCAGTCTTTGTTTTTCACAGATAACCCACCACAACCCTCCACAGGGCAAACCATAGCTCTAAGCTATGGCCGTCACCGATCAATACAATCTACCCGCTCCTCGTGGGCGTTGCTGACGAAATCCTAATCTTTTCATTTTTCTTTTTACATTATTTCTTTACTTCGTTTTTCAATTAGAATATTATTTAGAGACCTTAGCGATTAATCTGGGCTGGTTCCCTCTTTTATTAGGTTTATATCCCTTGTTCCTCAACTGTACCGACTCAAGGCACTAAAATGCGTATGCACGTTTGCAAGCTATATAGTCGTCAAATCGGGTATGAAGGGTGTGCTGTTAGTGACTTCCAAGGTAGAGTAGTTTTAAAAAAGCACGCAGATTTACGCAGTTATGATATCATTATTATACCAAGTATATCGACGGC
This sequence comes from Sclerospora graminicola, assembly GCA_001887855.2. NCBI lineage: Eukaryota > Oomycota > Peronosporomycetes > Peronosporales > Peronosporaceae > Sclerospora > Sclerospora graminicola. Next base: position 853 of record MIQA02019899.1, read on the forward strand.
GTCTATACAAACTTACCAAATGACGTTATATTTTAGTTGTGATGAAATTCAAATCTGACGGTGCTTGATGCACGTGACGATGAACTACAGCGTAGATTCCTCAACTGTACCGACTCAAGACAGTATGCACGTTTGTAAGCTATATAGTCGTCAAATTGGGTGTGAAGGGTGTGCTGTTAGTGACTCCTAAGGTAGAGTAGTTTTAAAAAAGCGCGCAGATTTACGCAATTATGAATCTCATTTGATGTCATGGTCAAAAACCATCGTCAGCTCCCATTATTCAAGCTTGCTTTTTGACATCAACTGCAGCAACCATTACTAAAAAATCACAGATGGCGTCACTGATGGAGCTTTCAGTAGTGACTGTAGCGCTCCATACGCCTGCGCCGGCGCTTCTTGCCTATATCGAATATCTGCCCACATTCCTTCGCCATCAGATCTTTCGAAAATGTTTAAAGTTCCGTCTACGCGAGATGGAGGTGGCGTGGGAAGCTGCTGCACAGTTTGAAGGGCAAAAACCGCGGGATGGCTTCGACCCACTGGCAGGCGATAAGTTTTTGTTTGACCGTGAGACACAACACGAGTGGAAGGCTCGGTTGGATGAATATAGTTGCAATTGGCGTTTGTTTGATAAGACGACAGGACGAGCACGTAACTGCAGACACGTGTTTTGGGAAAACGAGTTCTCCGAAATGCTCAAACGCCGACGTTTAGGACATGTGGACGAATTGATGGAAAACCAAAAAGCTGTTTGTTGAACTTGTGAGATAAATTGAATTGTCCAGTGAAGATATCTGCAAAGACAAGGCGGAAATTATCTTGGCGCTGCGATACCTCCGGAGTCTAGGAGTATGGAATTTCTATCACCAAGATCTTTGTTGGGAGACCATGAGACGCTTAGTAAAAGAGCATCCTCATCTTACTGAGCTAAAATTATTTTGTGGCAGCCTAAGTAAAAGTGATTTTGCTAATCTTTATACCACACTGGCAATTCCAACCCCTGCAGTGGACAAACGGCTGGACACATGCGGAATAACAGCGCTAGAGTTTGTTGCGGTCACATTTCAAGCTGAAGGATATCGCATGTTGGTAGCGCTGGTGGGGGCGATGCCACATTTGTTGCAGCTGAGAGTGAAAAACTGCATTAGAAAATTTGACAAGAAGTTGCTCATCAATGCAGCACTTCGTCTCCCAGCGCTGGAGCGACTTTTCTTAGAGTTTGACTTGCTAGGAGATGATGCATTTGTTGGGCTTGCGGAAACAGGAAAACCACTGGCTTTACGATACCTTCGACTTTATCACAGCGATGTGTCGTTCAAGACAGTTGAATTAATCTGCCGAGCAAGCATGGATGGCGTGCTCAAGTTGGAACGTCTTGAGCTATCATACAATAAGAAAATCCGTGTCTCAGCAATACACGCCTTGACACCAATGCTAGCTTCTCCAGTTACTGGATTAGCGACGGTACTGACTCACCTAGACTTAAGCGACTGCAGTTTCGGTCTCGAAGGTGTCACCAGTATGCTGCTTGCGCTAAGCCACAACAAGACAGTCACGCACTTAGATGTTGCTGGCAATGATTTTGACGTTGGTTTTGGTGATGCCCTGGCTGATTTTCTCTTGACTAACACCTCCGTCACGCACCTAGAAGCAGATAATGTCCATTTGACTCAAGTTGGTGTATCTGCTCGGCTGTTGACTGCGCTTGAAACCAATCTTACGCTCACGTCTCTATCGTTGGCGGGAAATGAGCTGTGTTGTGTTGGTGCTACCGAAATTCTCGAAGCACTGACAAATCGGGCTCAAGTGAAGCCATTCACGTTTGTTGATTTAAGTAGAAATGAAATTGAACTGGACGGACTGAAGATGATAGTAGATATCTTGGAAGGCTGCATCAATGCTAATGGGGTGACACAAGCCGATAGCATACGTTCTGTGGACAGTACAGATGGACAAGATGAAGTAAATTTCTCCTCTAGAAAGCGCCAACGAGTTGATAGCTCTGACAAGGGCCAACGCTCTTCTTTTTCGCAGTGCGATCACATCGTACCGATTGAAGAGCTGCGTCTACTAGAAACCTTAAGTTGCAGCAGTAGGCATCGACGTGAATGCCCAACGCTAATTAAGTCGATCCAACGCTGCGTAGGCCATCTACAGCTTAGTTTCTGGATTGCTTACCCGATCTAAGCCAAAAGGTTTTCACTCAAAGTACATCGACGATTCTTTCAGAGAGGAGCCCAATCATACTACCCCGAGTCACTGATGTCCAGGTACAATATTGATTGTAGTATGGCAACACAAACTACATACTCAGTAGCATGTGGTGTGCTATCGTGCGGGCGGGCATATTACTTGAGAAACTCCCACTTGTTGACCATCATCTATAAAAAAACGCTTGCTTCTGTCTCTCTACATTCTCGTGCGTCATGAGCTTCATTGGTACTTTCTTGTGCTGAAAAGAAAGCTTACAAACTCGCCCAACTCAAATAAAGTCACTGCTACTGTCGTCTCTTTGTCGAAATGTCGTCGCTGGAGAGCTTCAGTGCGTCGTCTTCATGGAACCTTTTCACTACGGCAAAAACGCCGCGGGCGGCGGCTGTATCTAAGGCTCTGGCATCGTCCGAGTCCAGCAAGTCGATCAGTAAACTGCATTCATTGACCAAAAGATTGCTCTTACCGAATGAGTTCTTAGCTGTCTTTCCAAAACTTGTCCGTGTGCAAAGTCCCCAATTCAGTGCCATCTCTTAGTGTTCTATTGGTGCTGGAGACGAGAAAAAAATAACTGAGTATATGCCGTCTTAGGACCCTTTAACTCTTTGTATACCAGAGAACAAAATGTGAAAAACTCAAGCATAAAAACGTACAAGCTCTAAAAGTTCCGCTGTGCCTACCCCTAGGAGGGACTTCCACACGAAGGTTTTCGCGACTATGAGCCATTAGACGAGGCAGAGAGTCTGCCGTTTTCCTTAAATTAAACTTAAGGTATTACAGAATACTTATTTGACGACTGTATAGCTTACAAATGTGCATGCATGTTTTGATAGCTGCAAAGAGACGCCCAAGTATGCTATGAGTAACCACTTGCGTCAGCTGCCATTAGCGTTCTGGAACTTGGAGACACTCAAGTCTCGATCTTGGCAAGTAGGATGTGTAGTTACGGACGTAAATGGATGTCTTTGAAATTTGAAGACATTATAGGCGCATTCGAATCAAACTGTGGAGCTGCCATCATCCTTCCATTCGCTTACAAATCTACTGACGCTAGATTTAAAGAAAATCTGATTAGTTTCAAACGGTGACGCTTTCGTGGAGCTTGTGTCAGTCAAGTATATGATATGCGTCAGAACAAACTAGAGGTTTTCCCGGCCATACCAAAAAACTGCTGGGATCAGCTTTCTTGTTTCTTAACTTGCTTTGCGAAATTGATGAAATTCTCTCACGGTGTTTGATGTTTACTTAGGCTGCCGTAAGTGAATATTAGCTCTGTAAGATGAGGCTTCTGTTTCACTAAGCGTCTTATGGTCTCTTAACAAGGTTTGTGCTGATTAAGACGCAGTACATGCAGACTTTGGAGGTATCGCAGCGCTAAAAGTATCTTCACGTTGTCTTTGCCGATAAATCCACTGGGCAATATACGTAGGCGTCGATTGGAGAAAACTTTACGATTGGCGGGATGTTTGATGTCATCCATCTTCATCTCCCATCATTCAGGCTTCCTTTTTGGCATCTCATCATTACTAAATAAACACGGATGGCGTCACTGGTGGAACTGACAGTAGAGACCGTATCGCTCCATACGCCTGTGCCGGAGCTTCTTGTCTATATAGAATATCTTCCCACGTTCATCCGCCATCAGATCTTCCAAAACTTGTCGAACTTCCGTCTACGCGAGATGGAGGTGTCGTGGGAAGTTGCTGCAAAGTTTGAAGGGCAAAAACCGCGGACGGCTTCGACCCACTGGCAGGCGACAGTTATTTGTTTGATCGTGAGACCTAGCGTTAGTGGGAAGCTCGGTTGGAACAATGTGACTACGGTGGGCATATCCCGTGCGACACGTAAGGACATACACGTAATTGCAGACATTGGTTTCGGGAATTAGGCATGCTCCATCGGCGGAAAGAAGAATTGATGAAAAACCAAAAGCTGTTTGCTGATGTCGTTAGAGAAATTTGGATTGTCCAGTGAGGATATCTGCAAAGACAACGCGGAGATACTCCTGGCGTTGCAATACCTCCAGAGTCTAGAGGTTCCGTTTCTAGATCAGCAAAAGCATTGTTGAGAGACCATGAGACGCTTAGGGAAAGAGAGTTCTCATCTTACAAAACTGAAATTCACTTGCGGCAGCCTAAGTGATAGTAGAGCTGCTAGTGTATCTACCACACTGACAAAGCCAACCTCTGTAGTGGAGAAACGGGTAGAGTTTATCGCGGTAAAACTTCAGCCTGAAGGATATCACATGTTGGTAGCGCTGGTGGGGGCGATGCCTCAATTATTGCAGCTGGGAGTGGAAAAGTGCATCCAAAATTTTGACAAGAAGTTGCTCGTCGATGCAGCACTTCGCTTCCGAGTGTTGCAGCGACTTTTCTTACGGTTTGACTCGCTAGAAGATGATGCATTTGTTGGGCTCGCGGACATACGAAAACCACTCGCTTTACGACACCTATGTCTTAATTCCAACAACTTGTCCTTCAAATAGTTGAAGCAATCTGCCGAACAAGCATGGATGGCGTGCTCAATCTGGAACGTTTTGAGCTATCATACAATAAGGAAATCCGTGGCCCAGCAATACACGCCTTGACACCGATGCTAGCTTCTCCAGTTGTTGGATCGACGTCGGTGTTGACTCACTTGGACTTAAGCAGCTGCAGTTTCGGTCTCGAAGGTGTCGCCAGTTTGCTGCTCGCGCTGGGCAACAATAAAACACTCACGCATTTGAATTTTGCTTGCAATCTTTTCGACATTGGTTTTAGTGACGTCCTGGCTGATTTTTTGTTGACTAAATCTTCCGTCACGCATCTAGAAGCAGATTATGTATATCTGTAAAACCGGAGTTTCTGCTCGGCTGTTTTTTACGAAATAGGTCATGGAGATGTAATTCCTAAGAACTGGGCTCTACGGATTAGAAATATATAAAGGAGATTGGTGATGGCAACTCAATGCGGAGTATCGATAATAGAGAGAATCCTACTGTCTAACTCATATTGATCCCCTCGATACTATTCACGGCAAAAGTCTTTCATCCGCCAGTGGAAGTTATGCTCCGTCTTATCCAGTTACAGACGAGCTTTATATAGCAGAAAACAACCAAGGAAGTTAATCCATCACGTCACAAGATTTCACCCAGGGCCTAGGTCTTATAGCGCTTCCTATTGCAATAAGAGTTCAGAGGTTGAAAATGCAATGATGTGGCTGATTTCAGCCGATGATGTGGGTATCGACGAGCCTGGCTATCTTGGAGAGAACTAGACGGTGTTAGTAATCAAGCAATGATCTCGCCCAGATTGGGTTTCCGAGATAGCTCCATTCAGACCCGAACATTTTATAGTAATTGGCAATGGAAATTGGTCAATGATTAGGGCCTAGCAGGGATTAGAGATGAAAGAGTTGCCACCCTCGTCACAAAAAAATTCGACAAATTAGTCATTTTTGCTCTAAAATTCCGGAGAATTTCTAGCGACTAGTTTGACAGAAGTGGATGATGTTACTTTCTGTCTCCCACACGCACGCTAACATGAGAAGATTGTTCTGTGCAATGGTACCTGGGTGAGCCACCGGCCATTAAATGGTTTCGTGCTCCGACCATTTTCCAAGACTAAAAATGGAGACTGATTAAAACTGGACTAGTGGAAGGATACGATGGAGATATAGGTATAGGTAAGACTGTACGACTGCCTCAACAACCAGTGCTTCCTACTCAACAAAAAGAAGTTACTGAATGGAATGACACTGACACCAAGTTAGTTGTTTTGTATCCATATCCCGTACCGATTGAAGAGCTGCGCCTAGAATTTAATACCTTTTATAGTTCCAACAGTGGGAATCAACGTGAATGCACAACGCTAATTAAGTCGATCCAACGCTGCGTAGGCCATCTACAGCTTAGTCCTTGGATTGCTTACCCAAGCTAAACGAAAAGGTTTTCACACAAAGTACAGCGACGATTTCTTTCAGAGAGGAGGCCAATCATACTACCCCGATTCACTGATGTCCAGGTACAACATTGATTATAGTATGGCAACACAAACTACATACTCAGTAGCATGTGGTGTGCTATCGGGCGGTCGACCATCCTCTTTGAAATAAATTGAAGCGCTTGCTTCTGTACCTCTCCATTCTCGTGCGTCATGTAGAACGATCTTCTTTGCCACAAATCTATTGGCAATGTGCTTGCAATTTGGATAAAAACGCACAAACTCCCCCAAATCAAATAAAGTCACTGCTACTATCTTGGTTTCGTCCGAGTCGGATCAGTAAACTACAGGCAAAAGTCCCCTTTTTTAGTGTTCATTCACTTCCTTCAACTCGCGGGGTGAGAAGCCGAATCTATCAGGTCCGAAAACCACAAACACAGGAAACATACAAGCGCACAGGCGTTCTAAGGGTTCTGCTGTCTCTACCCCTACGAGTGACTTCCACACGAAGTCTTCCGCGTCTCTGAGTCCGCCGTTCTCCGTAAAGTAGGTATTATTATTCTAGAATACTTATTTGACGACTATATAGCTTACAAATGTGCATGCATGCTTGACAGCTACAATGAGATTACTGAGCTACCGAATCAAAGTAGAGACGGCGCTCAAGTATCTTGTGAGTTTCAAAACGCGCCACAACCCCTTGCGCTGGTGTTTTGGAACGTGTAGACCCTCAATGATTTTTTTATCCCAAGGGCTAGTAAATTCTAAGTCTCGATCTTAGATCGACAAAACGCTAGATTTGAAGATAAAAACTACGTATTTGGTGATACTTCGTGGAGTTTGTGTCAATCAAGTATATCGATCGGCGTCTGAACAAACTTATCTAAGGACGTTATTTAGTTGTGATGAAATTCAAATCTGACGGTGCTTGATGCACGTGACGATGAACTACAGCGTGGAAAAAATCGAATCCAAAGCAATCCTAATCTTTTCATTTTTCGAATGATTATTTTTACATCACTATTTTTTTACTTCCTTTATCACTTAGCGATCAATCTGGGCTGTTCCCCTCTTTTATTAGGTTGATATCCCTTGTTCCTCAACTGTACCGACTCAAGACACTAAAATGCGTATGCACGTTTGTAAGCTATATAGTCGTCAAATCGGGTGTGAAGGCCAAGGTAGAGTAGTTTAAAATGCGTACGCAATTATGAATCTTATTTAATGTCATGGTCCTCTGGTATTTCGCAAAGCAAGTTAAAAAAAAGAAAGCTGATCCCAGCTGGAGCGATTGTCGGGAAAACCTCTAGTCTGTTCTGACGCATATCATAAACTTTACTGACGCAAGCTCCACGAAAGCGTCACCGTTTGAAACTAATCAGATTTTCTTTAAATCTAGCGTCAGTAGATTTGTAAGCGAATGGAAGGATGATGGCAGCTCCACAGTTTGATTCGAATGCGCCAATAATGTCTTCAAATTTCAAAGACATCCATTTACGTCCGTAACTACACATCCTACTTGCCAAGATCGAGACTTGAGTGTCTCCAAAAAATTTCAGAACGCCAATGGCAGCTGACGCAAGTGGTTACTCATAGCATACTTTGCATGCACATTTGTAATCTATACAGTCGTCAAATAAGTATTCTGTAATACCTTAAGTTTAATTTAAGGAGAACGGCAGACTCTCAGCCTCGTCTAATGGCTCATAGTCGCGAAAACCTTCGTGTGGAAGTCCCTCCTAGGGGTAGGCACAGCGGAACTTTTAGAGCTTGTACGTTTTTATGCTTGAGTTTTTCACATTTTGTTCTCTGGTATACAAAGAGTTAAAGGGTCCTAAGACGGCATATACTCAGTTATTTTTTTCTCGTCTCCAGCACCAATAGAGCGCTATGAGATGGCACTGAATTGGGGACTTTGCACACGGACAAGTTTTGGAAAGACAGCTAAGAACTCATTCGGTAAGAGCAATCTTTTGGTCAATGAATGCAGTTTACTGATCGACTTGCTGGACTCGGACGATGCCAGAGCCTTAGATACAGGCGCCGCCCGCGGCATTTTTGCCATAGTGAAAAGGTTCCATGAAGACGACGCGCTGAAGCTCTCCAGCGACGACATTTCGACAAGGAGACGACAGTAGCAGTGACTTTATTTGAGTTCGGCGAGTTTGTAGGCTTTCTTTTCAGCACATTGCCAAGAGATATGGTGTGAAGAAGGTGAAAATGAAGCTCATGACGGAGAGGTACAGTAGCAAGCGCTTCAATTTATTTTAAAGTTGAGTGGGATTTCGTCAAGTAAGATGACCGCCCGATAACACACCACATGCTACTGAGTATGTAGTTTGTGTTGCCATACTACAATCAATATTGTACCTGGACATCAGTGAATCGGGGTAGTATGATTGGGCTCCTCTCTGAAAGAAATCGTCGATGAACTTTGATTAAAAACATTTCGTTTAGATCTGGAAAGCAATCCAGGGACAGGGACTAAACTGTAGATGGCCTACGCAGCGTTGGATCGACTTAATTAGCGTTGGGCATTCACGTCGATGCCTACTGCTGAAACTGAAGGTTTCTAGTAGACGCAGCTCTTCAATCGGTACGATGTGATCGGATTGCGAAAACGAAGAGCGTTGGTTCTTGTCAGAGCTACCGACTCTTTGGCGCTTCCTAGACGCGAAATTTACTTCATCTCGTCCATTGGTATTGTCCAGAGAACGTATGCTATTGGCTTGTGTCTCCCCATTAGCATTGATAAAGCCTTCGAAGATGTCTGCTATCATCTTAAGCCCATTCAGCTCAATATGATTCTCACTTAAGTCAACAAACGTGAATGGCTTCACTTGAGCCCGTTTTATCAGTGCTCCGAGAATTGCGGAAGCACCACCACAACACAGCTCATTTCCCGCCAACGAAAGAGACGTGAGCGTAAGATTGGTTTCAAGCGCAGTCAACAGCCGAGCAGATACACCAGCTTGAGTCAAATGGACATTATCTGCTTCTAGGTGCGTGACGGGGGAGTTAGTCAAGAGAAAATCAGCCAGGACATCACCAAAACCAACGTCAAAATCATTGCCAGCAACATCTAAGTGCGTGACTGTCTTATTGTGGCTTAGCGCAAGCAGCAAACTGGTGACACCTTCGAGACCGAAACTGCAGTCGCTTAAGTCTAGGTGAGTCAGTACCGTCGCTAATCCAGTAACTGGAGAAGCTAGCATTGGTGTCAAGGCGTGTATTGCTGAGACACGGATTTTCTTATTGTATGATAGCTCAAGACGTTCCAACTTGAGCACGCCATCCATGCTTGCTCGGCAGATTAATTCAACTGTCTTGAACGACACATCGCTGTGATAAAGTCGAAGGTATCGTAAAGCCAGTGGTTTTCCTGTTTCCGCAAGCCCAACAAATGCATCATCTCCTAGCAAGTCAAACTCTAAGAAAAGTCGCTCCAGCGCTGGGAGACGAAGTGCTGCATTGATGAGCAACTTCTTGTCAAATTTTCTAATGCAGTTTTTCACTCTCAGCTGCAACAAATGTGGCATCGCCCCCACCAGCGCTACCAACATGCGATATCCTTCAGCTTGAAATGTGACCGCAACAAACTCTAGCGCTGTTATTCCGCATGTGTCCAGCCGTTTGTCCACTGCAGGGGTTGGAATTGCCAGTGTGGTATAAAGACGAGCAAATCCACTATCACTTATGCTACCTTCCCAAAATTTCAGCTCTGTAAGATGAGGATGCTCTTTTACTAAGCGTTTCATGGTCTCCCAACAAAGATCTTGGTGATAAAAATTACATACTCCTAGACTCCGAAGGTATCGCAGCGCCAAGATAATTTCCGCGTTGTCTTTGCAGATATCTTCACTGTACAATACAATTTCTCTCACAAGTTCAACAAACAGCTTTTGGTTTTCCAGCAATTCGTCCACATGTCCTAAACTTCGTCGTTTGAGCATTTCGGAGAACTCTATTTCCCAAAACACGTGTCTGCTGTTACGTGCTCGTCCTGTCATCTTATCAAACAAACGCCAATTGCAATTATATTTATCCAACCGAGCCTCCCACTCGCGCTGTGTCTCACGGTCAAACAAAAACTTATCGCCTGCCAGTGGGTCGAAGCCATCCCGCGGTTTTTGCCCTTCAAACTGTGCAGCAGCTTCCCACGCCACCTCCATCTCGCGTAGACGGAAGTTTGACAATTTTTGGAAAATCTGATGGCGGATGAATGTGGGCAGATAGTCGATATAGGCAAGAAGC
>MIQA02019900.1:0-42588 GCA_001887855.2 Sclerospora graminicola
AAAACGATCATATCTAAATATAGTGTCCGTCGAATTAGGATCTTGGGTGATTACGGTTAGGCAGCAGTAGAAACTCTCCTTCAGTCTTTGTTTTTCACAGATAACCCACCACAACCCTCCACAGGGCAAACCATAGCTCTAAGCTATGGCCGTCACCGATCAATACAATCTACCCGCTCCTCGTGGGCGTTGCTGACGAAATCCTAATCTTTTCATTTTTCTTTTTACATTATTTCTTTACTTCGTTTTTCAATTAGAATATTATTTAGAGACCTTAGCGATTAATCTGGGCTGGTTCCCTCTTTTATTAGGTTTATATCCCTTGTTCCTCAACTGTACCGACTCAAGGCACTAAAATGCGTATGCACGTTTGCAAGCTATATAGTCGTCAAATCGGGTATGAAGGGTGTGCTGTTAGTGACTTCCAAGGTAGAGTAGTTTTAAAAAAGCACGCAGATTTACGCAGTTATGATATCATTATTATACCAAGTATATCGACGGCGTCTATACAAACTTACCAAATGACGTTATATTTTAGTTGTGATGAAATTCAAATCTGACGGTGCTTGATGCACGTGACGATGAACTACAGCGTAGATTCCTCAACTGTACCGACTCAAGACAGTATGCACGTTTGTAAGCTATATAGTCGTCAAATTGGGTGTGAAGGGTGTGCTGTTAGTGACTCCTAAGGTAGAGTAGTTTTAAAAAAGCGCGCAGATTTACGCAATTATGAATCTCATTTGATGTCATGGTCAAAAACCATCGTCAGCTCCCATTATTCAAGCTTGCTTTTTGACATCAACTGCAGCAACCATTACTAAAAAATCACAGATGGCGTCACTGATGGAGCTTTCAGTAGTGACTGTAGCGCTCCATACGCCTGCGCCGGCGCTTCTTGCCTATATCGAATATCTGCCCACATTCCTTCGCCATCAGATCTTTCGAAAATGTTTAAAGTTCCGTCTACGCGAGATGGAGGTGGCGTGGGAAGCTGCTGCACAGTTTGAAGGGCAAAAACCGCGGGATGGCTTCGACCCACTGGCAGGCGATAAGTTTTTGTTTGACCGTGAGACACAACACGAGTGGAAGGCTCGGTTGGATGAATATAGTTGCAATTGGCGTTTGTTTGATAAGACGACAGGACGAGCACGTAACTGCAGACACGTGTTTTGGGAAAACGAGTTCTCCGAAATGCTCAAACGCCGACGTTTAGGACATGTGGACGAATTGATGGAAAACCAAAAAGCTGTTTGTTGAACTTGTGAGATAAATTGAATTGTCCAGTGAAGATATCTGCAAAGACAAGGCGGAAATTATCTTGGCGCTGCGATACCTCCGGAGTCTAGGAGTATGGAATTTCTATCACCAAGATCTTTGTTGGGAGACCATGAGACGCTTAGTAAAAGAGCATCCTCATCTTACTGAGCTAAAATTATTTTGTGGCAGCCTAAGTAAAAGTGATTTTGCTAATCTTTATACCACACTGGCAATTCCAACCCCTGCAGTGGACAAACGGCTGGACACATGCGGAATAACAGCGCTAGAGTTTGTTGCGGTCACATTTCAAGCTGAAGGATATCGCATGTTGGTAGCGCTGGTGGGGGCGATGCCACATTTGTTGCAGCTGAGAGTGAAAAACTGCATTAGAAAATTTGACAAGAAGTTGCTCATCAATGCAGCACTTCGTCTCCCAGCGCTGGAGCGACTTTTCTTAGAGTTTGACTTGCTAGGAGATGATGCATTTGTTGGGCTTGCGGAAACAGGAAAACCACTGGCTTTACGATACCTTCGACTTTATCACAGCGATGTGTCGTTCAAGACAGTTGAATTAATCTGCCGAGCAAGCATGGATGGCGTGCTCAAGTTGGAACGTCTTGAGCTATCATACAATAAGAAAATCCGTGTCTCAGCAATACACGCCTTGACACCAATGCTAGCTTCTCCAGTTACTGGATTAGCGACGGTACTGACTCACCTAGACTTAAGCGACTGCAGTTTCGGTCTCGAAGGTGTCACCAGTATGCTGCTTGCGCTAAGCCACAACAAGACAGTCACGCACTTAGATGTTGCTGGCAATGATTTTGACGTTGGTTTTGGTGATGCCCTGGCTGATTTTCTCTTGACTAACACCTCCGTCACGCACCTAGAAGCAGATAATGTCCATTTGACTCAAGTTGGTGTATCTGCTCGGCTGTTGACTGCGCTTGAAACCAATCTTACGCTCACGTCTCTATCGTTGGCGGGAAATGAGCTGTGTTGTGTTGGTGCTACCGAAATTCTCGAAGCACTGACAAATCGGGCTCAAGTGAAGCCATTCACGTTTGTTGATTTAAGTAGAAATGAAATTGAACTGGACGGACTGAAGATGATAGTAGATATCTTGGAAGGCTGCATCAATGCTAATGGGGTGACACAAGCCGATAGCATACGTTCTGTGGACAGTACAGATGGACAAGATGAAGTAAATTTCTCCTCTAGAAAGCGCCAACGAGTTGATAGCTCTGACAAGGGCCAACGCTCTTCTTTTTCGCAGTGCGATCACATCGTACCGATTGAAGAGCTGCGTCTACTAGAAACCTTAAGTTGCAGCAGTAGGCATCGACGTGAATGCCCAACGCTAATTAAGTCGATCCAACGCTGCGTAGGCCATCTACAGCTTAGTTTCTGGATTGCTTACCCGATCTAAGCCAAAAGGTTTTCACTCAAAGTACATCGACGATTCTTTCAGAGAGGAGCCCAATCATACTACCCCGAGTCACTGATGTCCAGGTACAATATTGATTGTAGTATGGCAACACAAACTACATACTCAGTAGCATGTGGTGTGCTATCGTGCGGGCGGGCATATTACTTGAGAAACTCCCACTTGTTGACCATCATCTATAAAAAAACGCTTGCTTCTGTCTCTCTACATTCTCGTGCGTCATGAGCTTCATTGGTACTTTCTTGTGCTGAAAAGAAAGCTTACAAACTCGCCCAACTCAAATAAAGTCACTGCTACTGTCGTCTCTTTGTCGAAATGTCGTCGCTGGAGAGCTTCAGTGCGTCGTCTTCATGGAACCTTTTCACTACGGCAAAAACGCCGCGGGCGGCGGCTGTATCTAAGGCTCTGGCATCGTCCGAGTCCAGCAAGTCGATCAGTAAACTGCATTCATTGACCAAAAGATTGCTCTTACCGAATGAGTTCTTAGCTGTCTTTCCAAAACTTGTCCGTGTGCAAAGTCCCCAATTCAGTGCCATCTCTTAGTGTTCTATTGGTGCTGGAGACGAGAAAAAAATAACTGAGTATATGCCGTCTTAGGACCCTTTAACTCTTTGTATACCAGAGAACAAAATGTGAAAAACTCAAGCATAAAAACGTACAAGCTCTAAAAGTTCCGCTGTGCCTACCCCTAGGAGGGACTTCCACACGAAGGTTTTCGCGACTATGAGCCATTAGACGAGGCAGAGAGTCTGCCGTTTTCCTTAAATTAAACTTAAGGTATTACAGAATACTTATTTGACGACTGTATAGCTTACAAATGTGCATGCATGTTTTGATAGCTGCAAAGAGACGCCCAAGTATGCTATGAGTAACCACTTGCGTCAGCTGCCATTAGCGTTCTGGAACTTGGAGACACTCAAGTCTCGATCTTGGCAAGTAGGATGTGTAGTTACGGACGTAAATGGATGTCTTTGAAATTTGAAGACATTATAGGCGCATTCGAATCAAACTGTGGAGCTGCCATCATCCTTCCATTCGCTTACAAATCTACTGACGCTAGATTTAAAGAAAATCTGATTAGTTTCAAACGGTGACGCTTTCGTGGAGCTTGTGTCAGTCAAGTATATGATATGCGTCAGAACAAACTAGAGGTTTTCCCGGCCATACCAAAAAACTGCTGGGATCAGCTTTCTTGTTTCTTAACTTGCTTTGCGAAATTGATGAAATTCTCTCACGGTGTTTGATGTTTACTTAGGCTGCCGTAAGTGAATATTAGCTCTGTAAGATGAGGCTTCTGTTTCACTAAGCGTCTTATGGTCTCTTAACAAGGTTTGTGCTGATTAAGACGCAGTACATGCAGACTTTGGAGGTATCGCAGCGCTAAAAGTATCTTCACGTTGTCTTTGCCGATAAATCCACTGGGCAATATACGTAGGCGTCGATTGGAGAAAACTTTACGATTGGCGGGATGTTTGATGTCATCCATCTTCATCTCCCATCATTCAGGCTTCCTTTTTGGCATCTCATCATTACTAAATAAACACGGATGGCGTCACTGGTGGAACTGACAGTAGAGACCGTATCGCTCCATACGCCTGTGCCGGAGCTTCTTGTCTATATAGAATATCTTCCCACGTTCATCCGCCATCAGATCTTCCAAAACTTGTCGAACTTCCGTCTACGCGAGATGGAGGTGTCGTGGGAAGTTGCTGCAAAGTTTGAAGGGCAAAAACCGCGGACGGCTTCGACCCACTGGCAGGCGACAGTTATTTGTTTGATCGTGAGACCTAGCGTTAGTGGGAAGCTCGGTTGGAACAATGTGACTACGGTGGGCATATCCCGTGCGACACGTAAGGACATACACGTAATTGCAGACATTGGTTTCGGGAATTAGGCATGCTCCATCGGCGGAAAGAAGAATTGATGAAAAACCAAAAGCTGTTTGCTGATGTCGTTAGAGAAATTTGGATTGTCCAGTGAGGATATCTGCAAAGACAACGCGGAGATACTCCTGGCGTTGCAATACCTCCAGAGTCTAGAGGTTCCGTTTCTAGATCAGCAAAAGCATTGTTGAGAGACCATGAGACGCTTAGGGAAAGAGAGTTCTCATCTTACAAAACTGAAATTCACTTGCGGCAGCCTAAGTGATAGTAGAGCTGCTAGTGTATCTACCACACTGACAAAGCCAACCTCTGTAGTGGAGAAACGGGTAGAGTTTATCGCGGTAAAACTTCAGCCTGAAGGATATCACATGTTGGTAGCGCTGGTGGGGGCGATGCCTCAATTATTGCAGCTGGGAGTGGAAAAGTGCATCCAAAATTTTGACAAGAAGTTGCTCGTCGATGCAGCACTTCGCTTCCGAGTGTTGCAGCGACTTTTCTTACGGTTTGACTCGCTAGAAGATGATGCATTTGTTGGGCTCGCGGACATACGAAAACCACTCGCTTTACGACACCTATGTCTTAATTCCAACAACTTGTCCTTCAAATAGTTGAAGCAATCTGCCGAACAAGCATGGATGGCGTGCTCAATCTGGAACGTTTTGAGCTATCATACAATAAGGAAATCCGTGGCCCAGCAATACACGCCTTGACACCGATGCTAGCTTCTCCAGTTGTTGGATCGACGTCGGTGTTGACTCACTTGGACTTAAGCAGCTGCAGTTTCGGTCTCGAAGGTGTCGCCAGTTTGCTGCTCGCGCTGGGCAACAATAAAACACTCACGCATTTGAATTTTGCTTGCAATGTTTTCGACATTGGTTTTAGTGACGTCCTGGCTGATTTTTTGTTGACTAAATCTTCCGTCACGCATCTAGAAGCAGATTATGTATATCTGTAAAACCGGAGTTTCTGCTCGGCTGTTTTTTACGAAATAGGTCATGGAGATGTAATTCCTAAGAACTGGGCTCTACGGATTAGAAATATATAAAGGAGATTGGTGATGGCAACTCAATGCGGAGTATCGATAATAGAGAGAATCCTACTGTCTAACTCATATTGATCCCCTCGATACTATTCACGGCAAAAGTCTTTCATCCGCCAGTGGAAGTTATGCTCCGTCTTATCCAGTTACAGACGAGCTTTATATAGCAGAAAACAACCAAGGAAGTTAATCCATCACGTCACAAGATTTCACCCAGGGCCTAGGTCTTATAGCGCTTCCTATTGCAATAAGAGTTCAGAGGTTGAAAATGCAATGATGTGGCTGATTTCAGCCGATGATGTGGGTATCGACGAGCCTGGCTATCTTGGAGAGAACTAGACGGTGTTAGTAATCAAGCAATGATCTCGCCCAGATTGGGTTTCCGAGATAGCTCCATTCAGACCCGAACATTTTATAGTAATTGGCAATGGAAATTGGTCAATGATTAGGGCCTAGCAGGGATTAGAGATGAAAGAGTTGCCACCCTCGTCACAAAAAAATTCGACAAATTAGTCATTTTTGCTCTAAAATTCCGGAGAATTTCTAGCGACTAGTTTGACAGAAGTGGATGATGTTACTTTCTGTCTCCCACACGCACGCTAACATGAGAAGATTGTTCTGTGCAATGGTACCTGGGTGAGCCACCGGCCATTAAATGGTTTCGTGCTCCGACCATTTTCCAAGACTAAAAATGGAGACTGATTAAAACTGGACTAGTGGAAGGATACGATGGAGATATAGGTATAGGTAAGACTGTACGACTGCCTCAACAACCAGTGCTTCCTACTCAACAAAAAGAAGTTACTGAATGGAATGACACTGACACCAAGTTAGTTGTTTTGTATCCATATCCCGTACCGATTGAAGAGCTGCGCCTAGAATTTAATACCTTTTATAGTTCCAACAGTGGGAATCAACGTGAATGCACAACGCTAATTAAGTCGATCCAACGCTGCGTAGGCCATCTACAGCTTAGTCCTTGGATTGCTTACCCAAGCTAAACGAAAAGGTTTTCACACAAAGTACAGCGACGATTTCTTTCAGAGAGGAGGCCAATCATACTACCCCGATTCACTGATGTCCAGGTACAACATTGATTATAGTATGGCAACACAAACTACATACTCAGTAGCATGTGGTGTGCTATCGGGCGGTCGACCATCCTCTTTGAAATAAATTGAAGCGCTTGCTTCTGTACCTCTCCATTCTCGTGCGTCATGTAGAACGATCTTCTTTGCCACAAATCTATTGGCAATGTGCTTGCAATTTGGATAAAAACGCACAAACTCCCCCAAATCAAATAAAGTCACTGCTACTATCTTGGTTTCGTCCGAGTCGGATCAGTAAACTACAGGCAAAAGTCCCCTTTTTTAGTGTTCATTCACTTCCTTCAACTCGCGGGGTGAGAAGCCGAATCTATCAGGTCCGAAAACCACAAACACAGGAAACATACAAGCGCACAGGCGTTCTAAGGGTTCTGCTGTCTCTACCCCTACGAGTGACTTCCACACGAAGTCTTCCGCGTCTCTGAGTCCGCCGTTCTCCGTAAAGTAGGTATTATTATTCTAGAATACTTATTTGACGACTATATAGCTTACAAATGTGCATGCATGCTTGACAGCTACAATGAGATTACTGAGCTACCGAATCAAAGTAGAGACGGCGCTCAAGTATCTTGTGAGTTTCAAAACGCGCCACAACCCCTTGCGCTGGTGTTTTGGAACGTGTAGACCCTCAATGATTTTTTTATCCCAAGGGCTAGTAAATTCTAAGTCTCGATCTTAGATCGACAAAACGCTAGATTTGAAGATAAAAACTACGTATTTGGTGATACTTCGTGGAGTTTGTGTCAATCAAGTATATCGATCGGCGTCTGAACAAACTTATCTAAGGACGTTATTTAGTTGTGATGAAATTCAAATCTGACGGTGCTTGATGCACGTGACGATGAACTACAGCGTGGAAAAAATCGAATCCAAAGCAATCCTAATCTTTTCATTTTTCGAATGATTATTTTTACATCACTATTTTTTTACTTCCTTTATCACTTAGCGATCAATCTGGGCTGTTCCCCTCTTTTATTAGGTTGATATCCCTTGTTCCTCAACTGTACCGACTCAAGACACTAAAATGCGTATGCACGTTTGTAAGCTATATAGTCGTCAAATCGGGTGTGAAGGCCAAGGTAGAGTAGTTTAAAATGCGTACGCAATTATGAATCTTATTTAATGTCATGGTCCTCTGGTATTTCGCAAAGCAAGTTAAAAAAAAGAAAGCTGATCCCAGCTGGAGCGATTGTCGGGAAAACCTCTAGTCTGTTCTGACGCATATCATAAACTTTACTGACGCAAGCTCCACGAAAGCGTCACCGTTTGAAACTAATCAGATTTTCTTTAAATCTAGCGTCAGTAGATTTGTAAGCGAATGGAAGGATGATGGCAGCTCCACAGTTTGATTCGAATGCGCCAATAATGTCTTCAAATTTCAAAGACATCCATTTACGTCCGTAACTACACATCCTACTTGCCAAGATCGAGACTTGAGTGTCTCCAAAAAATTTCAGAACGCCAATGGCAGCTGACGCAAGTGGTTACTCATAGCATACTTTGCATGCACATTTGTAATCTATACAGTCGTCAAATAAGTATTCTGTAATACCTTAAGTTTAATTTAAGGAGAACGGCAGACTCTCAGCCTCGTCTAATGGCTCATAGTCGCGAAAACCTTCGTGTGGAAGTCCCTCCTAGGGGTAGGCACAGCGGAACTTTTAGAGCTTGTACGTTTTTATGCTTGAGTTTTTCACATTTTGTTCTCTGGTATACAAAGAGTTAAAGGGTCCTAAGACGGCATATACTCAGTTATTTTTTTCTCGTCTCCAGCACCAATAGAGCGCTATGAGATGGCACTGAATTGGGGACTTTGCACACGGACAAGTTTTGGAAAGACAGCTAAGAACTCATTCGGTAAGAGCAATCTTTTGGTCAATGAATGCAGTTTACTGATCGACTTGCTGGACTCGGACGATGCCAGAGCCTTAGATACAGGCGCCGCCCGCGGCATTTTTGCCATAGTGAAAAGGTTCCATGAAGACGACGCGCTGAAGCTCTCCAGCGACGACATTTCGACAAGGAGACGACAGTAGCAGTGACTTTATTTGAGTTCGGCGAGTTTGTAGGCTTTCTTTTCAGCACATTGCCAAGAGATATGGTGTGAAGAAGGTGAAAATGAAGCTCATGACGGAGAGGTACAGTAGCAAGCGCTTCAATTTATTTTAAAGTTGAGTGGGATTTCGTCAAGTAAGATGACCGCCCGATAACACACCACATGCTACTGAGTATGTAGTTTGTGTTGCCATACTACAATCAATATTGTACCTGGACATCAGTGAATCGGGGTAGTATGATTGGGCTCCTCTCTGAAAGAAATCGTCGATGAACTTTGATTAAAAACATTTCGTTTAGATCTGGAAAGCAATCCAGGGACAGGGACTAAACTGTAGATGGCCTACGCAGCGTTGGATCGACTTAATTAGCGTTGGGCATTCACGTCGATGCCTACTGCTGAAACTGAAGGTTTCTAGTAGACGCAGCTCTTCAATCGGTACGATGTGATCGGATTGCGAAAACGAAGAGCGTTGGTTCTTGTCAGAGCTACCGACTCTTTGGCGCTTCCTAGACGCGAAATTTACTTCATCTCGTCCATTGGTATTGTCCAGAGAACGTATGCTATTGGCTTGTGTCTCCCCATTAGCATTGATAAAGCCTTCGAAGATGTCTGCTATCATCTTAAGCCCATTCAGCTCAATATGATTCTCACTTAAGTCAACAAACGTGAATGGCTTCACTTGAGCCCGTTTTATCAGTGCTCCGAGAATTGCGGAAGCACCACCACAACACAGCTCATTTCCCGCCAACGAAAGAGACGTGAGCGTAAGATTGGTTTCAAGCGCAGTCAACAGCCGAGCAGATACACCAGCTTGAGTCAAATGGACATTATCTGCTTCTAGGTGCGTGACGGGGGAGTTAGTCAAGAGAAAATCAGCCAGGACATCACCAAAACCAACGTCAAAATCATTGCCAGCAACATCTAAGTGCGTGACTGTCTTATTGTGGCTTAGCGCAAGCAGCAAACTGGTGACACCTTCGAGACCGAAACTGCAGTCGCTTAAGTCTAGGTGAGTCAGTACCGTCGCTAATCCAGTAACTGGAGAAGCTAGCATTGGTGTCAAGGCGTGTATTGCTGAGACACGGATTTTCTTATTGTATGATAGCTCAAGACGTTCCAACTTGAGCACGCCATCCATGCTTGCTCGGCAGATTAATTCAACTGTCTTGAACGACACATCGCTGTGATAAAGTCGAAGGTATCGTAAAGCCAGTGGTTTTCCTGTTTCCGCAAGCCCAACAAATGCATCATCTCCTAGCAAGTCAAACTCTAAGAAAAGTCGCTCCAGCGCTGGGAGACGAAGTGCTGCATTGATGAGCAACTTCTTGTCAAATTTTCTAATGCAGTTTTTCACTCTCAGCTGCAACAAATGTGGCATCGCCCCCACCAGCGCTACCAACATGCGATATCCTTCAGCTTGAAATGTGACCGCAACAAACTCTAGCGCTGTTATTCCGCATGTGTCCAGCCGTTTGTCCACTGCAGGGGTTGGAATTGCCAGTGTGGTATAAAGACGAGCAAATCCACTATCACTTATGCTACCTTCCCAAAATTTCAGCTCTGTAAGATGAGGATGCTCTTTTACTAAGCGTTTCATGGTCTCCCAACAAAGATCTTGGTGATAAAAATTACATACTCCTAGACTCCGAAGGTATCGCAGCGCCAAGATAATTTCCGCGTTGTCTTTGCAGATATCTTCACTGTACAATACAATTTCTCTCACAAGTTCAACAAACAGCTTTTGGTTTTCCAGCAATTCGTCCACATGTCCTAAACTTCGTCGTTTGAGCATTTCGGAGAACTCTATTTCCCAAAACACGTGTCTGCTGTTACGTGCTCGTCCTGTCATCTTATCAAACAAACGCCAATTGCAATTATATTTATCCAACCGAGCCTCCCACTCGCGCTGTGTCTCACGGTCAAACAAAAACTTATCGCCTGCCAGTGGGTCGAAGCCATCCCGCGGTTTTTGCCCTTCAAACTGTGCAGCAGCTTCCCACGCCACCTCCATCTCGCGTAGACGGAAGTTTGACAATTTTTGGAAAATCTGATGGCGGATGAATGTGGGCAGATAGTCGATATAGGCAAGAAGCTCCGGTACAGGCGTATGGAGTGCTATGGTCGCTACTGAAAGCTCCACCAGTGACGCCATCTGTGATTTTTTAATAATGGTTGCTGCAGTTGATGTCAAAAAGCAAGCCTGAATGATGGAAGCTGACGATGGCTTTTGACCATGACATCAAGTTGACTTTTCAAAAACTTGTCCGTGTGCAAAAGTCCCCTTTTTAGTGTTCATGTATCGCGGGCAGAGAAGCCGAATCTATCAGGTAAACACACAAACGCGCAGGAGTTCTAAGGGTTCCGCTGTGCATACCCCTACGAGTGACTTTCAACCAAACTCTTCCGCGTCTCTGTGTCCGCCGTTCTCCGTAAAGTAGGTATTAATATTATAGAATACTTATTTGACGACTACAAATGTGTGCATGTTTGACAGCTACACTGAGGTTACTGAGCTACCGAATCAAGTAGAGACGACGCTCAAGTATCTTGTGAGTTTCGAAACGCGTCACAAACCCTTGCGCTGGTGTTTCGGAACGTGTAGTTGCTCACCAATTTGTTTTTTTATCCCAAGTGCTAGTAAATTCAAAGTCTTGAACTTAGATTGACAAATGGATGTCTTCGAACTTTAAAAACATTATTGGCGCATTCGAATCAATTGTGGAGCTGTCATCATCCTTCTATTCGCTTAATAAAATCAAATGTACTGACGCTAGATTTGAAGAGTAAAAAACTACGTATTTGGTGATATTTCGTGGAGCTTGTGTCAATCAAGTATATCGATCGGCGTCTAAACAAACTTACCAAAGGACGTTATTTTAGTTGTGATGAAATTCAAATCTGACGGTGCTTGATGCACGTGACAATTAACTACAGCGTTGAAAAATTCGAATCCTAATTTTTCATTTTTCGAATAATTATTTTTTCTTCATTATTTCTTTACTTCCTTTTTCAATTTGAATATTATTTAGAGACCTTAGCGATCAATCTGGGCTGTTTACCTCTTTTATACCCCTTGTTCCTCAACTGTACCGACTCAAGACACTAAAATGCGTACCGGTATAGTGGTCTCACACTGCTACGCGGATTGGCTAAATTGAGATATCAATTGGTGGAAAAGTTGCCGGTGGGACAAAAGTGGAATGATCGAAGTGACAGTTATCCGCCTGGGACGGGTAGATCAGACCCGGAATGGGTCGATCGGCAACGGTAGAATATGGTGAAATGGTGGAAAGTACCGTTACTTAGTATGACCGTAGTGGAGTAAAGCTGATCAGAGTGGGCCGATCGTTTTCGAAGTGATGAAGTGATCGATCGGGCTTTCCAGAACAGATCAGAACATGCCGACCAGTTTGGATGATCGATTGTTTTGACCGTTGGGCATTATAGTGGTTAAATCTTGGCGTTTAGCTCTTTATCGACTGATTTGACTTGTCAATCGGCATGGCCGACCGACCTAACTCACCGATCTGATAATTTGGAGATTGTGGAATGGTTGTGAGCACCGATCGGTTGATATGATAGCTGAAGGAGGTTGACGATTGATGGATTAGGCGTTATTGTGACTTGGAGGGCCGATCGGATTGGCCGATCGGGTATGTGGTAGCCGACTGAGAGTTCTGACCAGCTGACTGGAATAGGATGACCGATGTTGTCTCAGATGGATATGCCGACCGGACAATGATGACCCGACCAAGAATGATTATGGAGATAGCAAAAGAGACCGGGTTATTGTGAAGGTTGACCCCCCAATTTTACTGGCGTCTTCATTCCGGCTTCGCGTTCAGCCGTCCGCCGTGATGACTACAGCTACGATCCAAGCAAGAAATTCATGTACTTATACGTTTTTCAAAGACCAGGCCAACAGCAGCTCAGCTTGTGAATCGCCAGCCATGGGGTGCTCGTCAAGTTTGGGTCACGTTTTGAAGAAGAAGAAGAAAAACAAGACGTGAAAAGATCATACAGCTCGTTACAATTAGTATGGACGTTCTTGAAGACAGAGTTCAATCGCCTAGGAACAGGCAGTGTCAGACGACTTCGCTTTTCACCGCGGGCACGAATATATGATAGTTGCCCTCGGAAAGTATCAAGGAGGCCGATGTGGTCGCGCACAAATCGTTGGAATCTGGTTCGAGCCGAGCGGGCTACGTTCAGCATTTATGCATAGGTCGGTAGCAGAAATAAGTTTGAGGAAAAGGAGATAATAGACAATACATGTTCTATTTCAAATTGTGCCGATCGATGTCCGATTCACTGTCTCAGAGTGGACGAATATTTCCGTTCAGACGTGATCATGGAGTTGGATTTACTGCCCGGTGAATCCCGAGGATACTGGAAGTATCACTCTCCCGACAAGTGGTTTAAACAAGCAAAAGCTAATGGGAAGATTAATAGCGAAAAAGACACTATTCTATTTGACTCTGGAGCAGAAGTCTCGATTATCGACTCCGCCGTTGCTCGTAAGGTGGGATGTTGTATAGACAGTACCCAGAGGCAAGAATATGTTGGGATCGGTGAAAGTTCGTACATACCGAAGGTTGGTGACGTGTCAAAATCACCTTGGTCGGTTTCCTGGTCTATTATTTCAGTGCTTGGATTGGCCGGTTAGCCGGTCAGGACGCGATACTGGGAATGGATTTTATAGTACTGGCCGGTATACGGCTTGATCTGTCGCATGGAACCCTGACCCTCCCAGACGAGGTGCAAATACAGTTATCCGGCCGACGTCCATTATATGGTATTCATATGCAGATGCTCAAAATGGGTCAGTATGAAAACATTGCAGTAGCCCGATCGGTTGATGTGTTGATTCGGTCGACTGATCGGCAGCAGAAATTGTGGCTAACCCGTGGTGAACGATGGGTACCGACTTTCGTAAAAGGGATTGGTAGATCAAGCTATATCAGAATTACCAACGTATCTGATCAGTCATTAATCGTTCATGAAGATATGATCCTAGGGATGTGGTTGCCTGAAGGTAAAGTACCTCGACAGATAGGGTATGTCTCAGCGGGATCACGAAGATATATCAAATGGCAAAATCTGGCGTATCAAGCCACCACGGATCTGATCACCGAAGACAATTTGGTAAACAAAGACATCTCACCTTTGGTTGAGAAGCCGGAATATACAACTCCGACCAAGTTATTGACCAGAGGATCGTCGGTGAAAGTCGGGGCAAAAAAGGACCACATATTTTGAGTGCTATTAGACCCGGCTCACCAAGGGCAACAGACCCGGAGGATAAAAATGATGATGATATGAATAAAGACGACTCTGGGGAGAAATGGGAACGTGAACCTGTCGAAGTTGTGAAGGACGAAGTGGAACCCGAAGTAGATCACCAGTCAGATGATCCGCTAGGGTCGATCAGGCTAAAACCGAACTGGAGGGAATAGATCCGGTGGAACAAGTGTGTATACATGAAGGTGGTGGGTGATCAATACATTGAAGATATAGAAAAACATCTGACGGTTTTGCCAGAAGTATCACCCAATATACCAGAGGTCACCCAGGAGGATCTACAGGTCGGTGATCCCGAAGTAAACACTCCCGAGCAGATCGATCAACTAAAGAAGATCATCTGAAAAATGCGTCATTTATTGATTGGGAAGGGTAATGCCCTACCCCAGCCACTCACGGAGCTGTTTGTGATATTGGCGTTAGAAATGCGAGACCGATTGCTCAACGTTGTCGCAAAGTCGCGCCGCAATTCCGGTAAAATTTATCCGATTTGATCAAGGGCCTGTTAAGTACAAAAATCATCCGACCTTCAACGTCACAGTGGATATCACCGATTGTGATTGTAATAAAAAAGAATGGGGGGTAGATGTTCGACTTTGTATCGACAATAGGGTGGCGAATCATTTAACGAAGTTGATGTTTATCCGATGCCCTTGATAAATAATTTATTTGAGGATCTAGATAAAGTTTTATGGTTTTGCTCACTAGACATGGCTAGTGGTTTCTGGGTGGTTTTGATAACCGATCGTGGTCGAGAGATATCCGCTTTTGTTACACATTTCGGCCTTTTCGAATGGAACCGGATGTCGCTCGGTTTGAAAACGCTCCGCAGATCAATCAGAGATTGATTAACAATGCCCTCTATGGATACTTCCAGATCTGTGCCAACCGGAAGATCACCGAACCTCACGATGTGTTCACGGAAGGTGAACCGGACCAGGACCAGAGACAATCAGTCCTGGGAAGGCGATCATATATAGACGATATTTTGGTTACGCCAACGTTATGGTATATTATATGTGGCAAGGTCGAACGACTCCTCCACACTTGCGAGCACTGGAATTTATCGATCAGCGTGGCCAAGAGCTTCTGGGGTCAGCCCAAGGTCGCTTAGCTTGGTCATAATGTGTCGATTTAGGGTTTGGAAGTAAATCCGAAGGGCTTGGGTGCGCTCAGTAATCTTCCTTTTCCCCGATCACTAAAGGCTATGCAGTCTTTTCTCGGATTTCTGAATTATTGTAGCCGCGCCGATCGCAACAATAACCAAGTCAGGGAACACGGTATAGTGCCAGGCTCCCAGGTATGGTTATACCTGGATCGAGTCAAGGAAGGTTATGCAGTGAGTTGGCCCATATGTGGCATAGCCCTTTCCGGGTAGCAGAGCTGGTCGGGGAGCATGCCGTTACCGTTGGTTACTGCAGGCACTGCTACTTTCTAAGCGATTGTTACAGTGGTCATTTGTCTTGCTGTCAACCTACTCCGGCACCTCTTATTTCTCTTCTCGACGACGCTTGTGCTCCTGAGCTTGAACAACTGAGTGCTCCGCATCCCGTCTGTAGGGTTCGTCTACGCATCTTTTTTTCCTAGCTTCGGCGCGTAAAAATTCAAATCATCTATCACAGAAGATGCGTCAACCTGAAGTTTCCCCAATGCATCGATATGGCTACGCCTTCAACACAAAATACTACTCCCATATCTTTGTAAGCTGTTCATGTGGTTGGGTTTCGTCACTAGTTGTAGCCATTTCAATTTAAGGACTTATGTGTCGTAGTACTTAAAAGTAATAGTAATACAGAGTTACCTGTTACTACTACGCACTTCTACAGTTTATTCTATATGACAGAAGGAAGCATAAACCCCGTTACGGTCGGTGCCTGAATGACACCGGGGACTCAAGGTGAGGTGGTAGTAGGTGCCCTGCACTCTACTTAACACTGTAGCGCCTGCGGTCCATCTGTGAGATTGCCAACTGGCACCTCACCTTGCACGCCCTATTTTTATTAGTTAAACATAAATATATATATATGCATATACAAACTCCTAGCATAAGTTGAAGTTGAAGTTGCCTTCAACTTCGTAACCGCCCTGCGTCTGGATGCCCTGCATCCCATAATGTATGTAACCGCCCTGCGGTTGGCTCCCTGCGTCGCATTTCAATGACGGCCCTGCCGTAGACGCCCTGCGTCTTGGGTGTCTTTCCTTTCTTTGTAACCTTACAGCAACTTCGTCGTTATCCGGTATCCGGATATCTAACACTCCCGCTTGACCTGGGGACTGGAAGGGATTACATCTCGTAAGATTTGTGCTCAACAGGTCTGGGTCCTACCCAGAGGACAGTGCCTGGGTCCCAGTTGCGCCATGTTGTCGAAATATTTTTGCGTCTTGACCTTTAACTCCTTGTGTAATGGGGTGCCATTACATTAGTGATATTTAAGTAGAAATATCACAGTTCAATGTCAGACATAATGTCTAAAATGTGAATACTGGATTATAAGTTGTTATAATCCACCTTGAGAACAGATTCTGATATCATTATCGAATCTAACAAGTAATCTAATGATAGAAATATCATTCAGACCAGTTTTTACTACATGTTACTATGATTAGTCTAGGTCTAATTATACTAGTTAGCTCTTAACCATTCATAAATATATTTACTCTTAAACTTACCTTCTAGCACTCAAGTAGCCTTAAATATATCTATTTATATATATACTTATATGACAGATTAATTAATAAATTAATTAGTCTTTATTAAAGTTTATCTAGGGTAAACTAAGGGGGACCAAATTTACATTTGGTCCTACACAAATTGCACGCTTCCTCACTCCAATCTAACATTGTAAGCCGCGTAACAGTAGCCCTGTTACACCTGGTAGCACTTTGTGGTCCGTCTAAACGACCACTGTTGACGCGTTCCGCTAGTTAACTAGAGGAACGAAGGTTTAAGAGCCGCTGGCTGTCATGGCAACAGCCAGTGAACGTGAGTGTGAGCGTCAGCTCGCGCTAGATTTAGTTAGGGAAAACTTCCCTAACTGGTCAACGAGTGCTGTGACCACAGTGACCGAGATGATTCGGACCATAGGGCCCGAAATCATCACTCTCCTCCGTGGTAAAACCTCGGAGGATGCTTTAGAAACGGTTTTCCGTTTCAAGAAAATGTATGTCGACCCTCAGGTGCGCAATGCAATATTGCGCTCCCAAACGGCGGCGGCAACACCAGCGCCCGCACCTAGTGCGAGCGTTGAAGTAGTAAAGGCGCGGATTCCGCCCTTTACTGGCGAAGGGGGTGAACCCCTTCGTAGGTGGTTCGCAGAGGTGAAAGATGCCCTCTCTGCGCAAAAGGTTGTGGACCCGCGTTCACAAGCTTATTTCCCCACCACATGCCTAGGCGGTCGCGCCAGGGCATGGGCGATGATCCGCAGATCCACTGATGGATCTGCGTTCCTGACGTATCAGGACTTAAAAGCTGAGCTAAAGCTCAACCTCGAAGCTCCAGAAATGGAGCTTAGCTGCCGTGAAGAGTTCATGGAACTCAGGCAGGGCAAGCTGAGCCTACATGCGTACGCTCAGAAGTACAATATTTGTTATCAAATATTGTTTACGAGCCGGTGCCCCCTGACATGCAGGTCACCGCCTTCATGAAGGGACTGAATGACGGTCCCATCAATCAGAGTCTTTATCGGGTTACCCAAAGACTCTGAGGGATGCTATAGACCAAAGCATCCGAGAGAAATTCAGCATGCGTTCAGCAGCAACGCATGCTGGGGTTAGTCAAAAACCTCAACAGCTTTTCGACTTTAACATGCCGCCAATGCAGCATGTTAATACTAACCAAAACTTCCAATCGAGACGAAGTTCACACTTCGTCCCGAGACACCAACACCCGCGCCAGGGCGCGGGCGGAGGAGGTCCAGAACCTATGGACCTATCGGTTGCAGTTGCCTCGACACCGAGGCAACCGAAGAACAAGAAGTTCCTTCGCTGCAATCGATGCGCGAAGATGGGCCATTACGCCCATGAATGTATGGCGCCGCGTCCGGCACCACGCAGTCAGCGGACTGGACAGTCTGCTGGCAAGCGACATCAACAGGGGCGACCCTCTGTTGATGCAAAAAACGTGAACAACCAGTAGGGGCGGGGTGCCCTACTGGACGGGGTATCTCACATGCCGACATCGGGCATGTGAGGATAATAGCCCCAGACGGGACTATGTCCTGTCAACGTGTGCAGGGTGAAGATAAACCTCTCATCACCCTTGAAGTTAGGCCACATGGAAACGATGTCCCCATGCGTGCTCTGTTTGACACAGGAGCGTCAAACAATTTCGTTAGAACTGAGGTTCTAACGTCATTGAACTTCGTGGAGATTGAATCTCCACGAAGCATGTTGTCAGTCCGGTTAGCAACAGGTGCAACCGTGACTATTCCAAAGCGTAAGATTCGCACACGCTTTGAGTTAGACGAACTGTCGTTCGAGGACGAATAAATCGTACTCGATCTTGACGACAAGTTCGATATGATTCTGAGCATCCCTTGGATGTCCAAACATCAACCAACGATCGACTGGGTTAACCTGTCGATCGACTGCGGCGGTCTCACAGGATCTGATCACCCTGTGAGTAATCCGGGCGTATCTAATGATACAACCGCAGAGTCAGACAGTCTGGTGGGTAGCGATGGCACCACCAGGTCTGATCCGACTAGGTCAGCGAATGGTACACCCGCTGACCAACGTCCAGAGGGACTTACACACGCAGCGAACGAGTCGTTGCGTGTCAGTAATGTACGCAACACAGGTGAAAATACCCCCGTGTTGAAGCTACTACTACGACCAATGGCGGTCGTGGTAGAGAGAATATATACACGGTGGGAAACACCCACCGTGAAAAGAATGAAACCGTCACGGAAGCAAATGACTTCCGTGTCGAAAATATAGAACTCACGACTGAGAGCAGTCGTGAGTGCACGAGCACCATGGTAGACAGTGGTCACAATGAAGAGAAGGCCTTGTGCACGAGTGATAATCACCATGCAACAGATACGATTGTGGCATCTTCCCCCCAAGCGCTACCAACATAGACGAGTGCGTCTGATCTTGCAGCTGTGTCCGTCGAGACGATCAACGTCTTGACGCAGACATAGACTGGATTAGCTACCCAGTCTCTCACACTTGACAACCCTCTGAGCTTATGTTCAGAGGTGATGGCCCTTCCAGCCTTGAGCTGGAAGAAGTTCGTAAAGAACTTGCGAAATGATCAGATCGAACAGATCTGCGTCATTGTCGCATCTGATGAGGTTGTGTATATTCGTGAACGAATATCCACTTTACAATTAGAAGACATTGAGAACGAACCCGTTCCCAATGAAAAGAACGTTGGTAACGAACTCGTTCCCAACGACCAAACCAAAGTTCAGCGCTTTGAAGAGCAGAGCTGGGAGTCGCTAAAGGCGACTTCCCCGTACTACGAGGTACTTTGGGAATACGCTGACGTATTCCCGGAAGAAGTACCTTGCGAGCTCCCTAAGGATAAGGGAACTAGGCACGAGATTGATCTTGTGCCTGGCACGAAGTACTGTGTCACGCGGCAGTGGTCATTGCCGCGTGACCAGGTCAAAGCGATTGACGAGTTCTTTGAAACTCGTCGTAAGGCGGGACATGTGCGGGAGTCTACCTCACCGCACTTTAGTCCCACCTTTTGTGTGAAGAAATCCACTAGTGGGTGGAGAATCGCTCATGCTTTTAATAAGCTGAGCGCAGCCACGGTACCGGCGCAGACGCTGATACCGCGGAAAGATGTCATCATAGATGGCATGAGCGGGAGCACCGTGTTCAGTGCTCTCGAGTTGAGGGATGGGTTTTACCAAATCCTCATGCGTGAGAAGGATATCCCTCTCACGGCTGTAAGCACTCCAAGTGGCATGCTTTGGGAGTGGTTTGTTATGCCACAGGGGCTTCGAAATGCCCCTGCCACTTTCAATAGATGCGTCACGCATCTATTGCGCCCGGTGCGAGAATTCGCACCGAGCTACTTTGACGACGTGTTCATCCATAGTAAGGCTGAACATGGTAAGACTGATGTAGATGTTCACAAAGAACATCTACGTCAGGTGTTAGAGCTTTTGCGCAAGCACAAGCGCTATGCAAATTTGAAGAAGTGCACATTTGGTGCACCTGAGATACCCGTTCTTGGCTGCTTTGTAGGCAAGAACGGAGTGCGCCCCGATCCAGAAAAGATCAGAGTGATCGTTGAATGGCCTACGCCAAACAACGTCAAGGAACTTCGAAAGTCCCTTGGTTGGCGACATACTTGCACAAATATTCGTGCAATTATGCCGGTTTAATCCGACGTCTTTCTCAATTACTTAAGAAAGATGTCGAATGGCACTGGGATACCCAGTGCCAAGATGCATTTGATGCAGTCAAGCGTAGCTTGACTGAAGCTCCCGTCTTGGCAATAGCCGATAACGAGCGAACGTTCCACGTCGTTTGCGACGCGAGCGATTTCGCCATCGGCTGCGCCTTGATGCAGCGCGATCACGATGATTGTGATCGCGTGATATTCTATCAATCGCGTCAGTTGCGCCCAGCCGAGCGCAACTATCCAGTGCATGACAAGGATCTCCTTGCCATGAAATATGCACTGGAAAAGTTTTGGATCTATCTCTTAGGAGATAGACCGTTTGTGGTTTACACGGACTATGCGTCGTTACGCACGGCCGTGAACTCACCACACATCTCCCAAAGAATGGCACGTTGGCTATCATTCTTTGCTGAATACAACTTTACGGTTGAATACAAACCGGGAAAGTTGAACGTGATAGCGGCTGCGCTATCACGACGCCCCGATTACGAGATTACGAGACGAAACCGTCTGTAACGAAGGCAACCAGTGCAAACGCAATATGTTGCACTGCTCTGTCGTCGTCACTCGTACGACAGGTACGTTAAGCGTACGAAACAGACGAGGAAACTCGCCTGCTGATTGATTACCTTAGTCATCAATCAGATTGGAAGCGCGAGGAACTTCCAGAGTTCCTTCGCGCTTGCGTGCATCGTTATCGATTGCACGATGGTCTGTTGCTTTATAGCACAGACCAAGATGATGTTAGTCGCATCGTTGTGCCAAACGACGATGATATCAAACATCAAAATTTGTTTGAGTACCATGATGCACCGATTTCGGGGCATCAAGGTCGAGAGAAGACGTATGCTTCTCTCGCACGCGGTTTCTACTGGCGTATCCAGCATAAATGGGTACGAAAGTATGTACGCGCTTGCGAGATATGCCAGCGCGTCAAGCCTGCGCACTCTGCGCAGCCTCCCCTCCAATCTCTGCCGGTTCCGCCAGAGTGTTGGAAGTCCATTTCCATGGACTTTATCTTTGGTCTTCCGGCTGATCACAGCCGGAAAACAGGAATAGTGGTCTTTGTAGACCGCTTCAGCAAGATGGTTCATCTTGCTGCAGTGTCAGCGAATGTCACCGCTGCGCAAACGGCGCGGATATTCGTTGACACGGTATTCCGTTTTTACGGAATGCCGGAAAACATAATCTCGGATCGTGATCCGAGATTCACAGGACGTTTCTGGCAAGAAACGTTCTCTTTGTTGGGCACGCAGTGAAAATGTCAACTTCGGATCATTCGGAAACGGATGGGCAGACTGAACGCGTTAATTGCGTTCTCGGAGACATGCTGCGTTCATACGCGCATGCCTTCGAGCAGTGGAGTGACTACTTGCCACTCACTGAGTTTGCAATAAATAACTCGGTGCATGCTTCTACTAAGCAAACACCGTTCTACGTGAATGCCTTACGTCATCCACGAACCCCGGCTTTACTTGGCGGTGCGCCAAATCTAAGTGGGGGAGGGACCCGCTCAAATTTCGAGCGAGTCGATGCGCAAGTTGCGGTTGCAACTTGCGAAGAAACTGATGAGTCTTCTACTGTTACAACAGAAGAAAATCAAGCAGCTTCAGAAACTGAAGCTGCTTATGCGGAATATGTGTCAGCAGCAATGATTGCAGACAACGAAAACAACCCATCTACTGCTAATAAAGCAGTAGATGATTTCGTATTACAGCGCCAAGCTGTAATACGCTATGTAAAAGATGCACTTGCTTCCGCTTTTGACAAGCAGAAGCAAAATGCAGATAAAAATGGAAGGAAAAACACAAATTCCTTTCAAAAAGGTGAATTAGTTATGTTATCTACAACTAATTTGCCTACACATGCAATCAGCAACTTCCCTACACGGAAGTTGCTGCCTAAATTCATTGGAACCTTTAAGGTCCAAAGTGTTAAGAGGAATGCCTACACGTTAGACATTCCCGCGGCCATGCGCCTTCATCCAACGTTTTACGTTGGGAGGCCCAAGCCGTACCGATCGTCTACGTCTTCGGACGAGACGCATCGCCACGGCGAATGCCGTGCTTCTTCAAGTCTCCCAAGAGAGACTTGTAATCGGTCTCCAACCGATTGTGAGAAGTCTGGAGAGTTTCCATCTCCGACTTTTGTCGATCAATCTCCGACTTTAGTCGATCGATCTCGACCAGCAGAAGATCATTCTTCTGCTGCATCACGAGATGCGCGTTCAGAATGTCGCGAATCTCGTCCCGAAGAGAACGATAAGTTTTCATCGAGTGGCACATGTCCACGCTCAAGGCGTTACAGTGCCTCTCAAGCTTGCGGAGCTGGTAACCATGCTCCGCAACAACAACGCCGAGGGAATTATCAACCCCCGCCGCCCCTGATTGACAGTCAGGGGAACAAGCGTTACATTCTCGAGCGCTTACTATCGAA
Source organism: Sclerospora graminicola (assembly GCA_001887855.2). Lineage (NCBI taxonomy): Eukaryota > Oomycota > Peronosporomycetes > Peronosporales > Peronosporaceae > Sclerospora > Sclerospora graminicola. The sequence continues at coordinate 22,896 of MIQA02019900.1, forward strand.
GCGCTCGGTTCCCTATAAGAAGGGGCAGCGTACCGAGTACCTAGTACGCTGGTTGGGATATATCCAAGAGTTTGACTCTTGGGAACCGATTGAGGTGCTACGGGCGGATGCCCCTGACCTCCTGCAGGAGTTTGAGAAGGAAACATCTCAAACTTAAAAGAAGCGTCAACACTAGGTGTTGATGCTGGCGGCACATCAACACTAGGTGTTCGTGGCTGCATAGCTTCGGTACTAGGTACCGATGCTTTAAGAGCATCGATGAGGCTCTTAACACTAGCCGGTACTGAGAAACCTTGGTACCCTCTAAGCTCCTTATCAGTAAGACGAGGAGCTCCCGTGGGACAACACGGACACTTCATTGTAGAAGGAACTCCGCAAGAAAGTCCTTCTCTAATGCAAGTAAAATGGATAAACTCCATTTACCTGAGCGTGAGTGCTTTAAGAAGCGCTCACGGTTTACGTGAATTTTCTTCACGTAATCGTCGGGACCTTTGTTGTAATTCTCAACAAAGGCGTTCCAACTTTGAGTAAGGGCGTCTTTATCGTCCCTATTCTTTCGCGACCCTTTCCGGTTCGTGTAATAACGAGCCTGATAGAAAAGGTCGATGAAGTACCGACGTCTATCGTCGGTACTGCGATCGAAGTGATGATTGCGAAGGTCTTCGCAATCATCAAGCGCGTTAATGTCAAATAACGGATATTGACAATCGCGCTTGGTGTGACCACCACTTCCGAGCGCAAGCGCCCATGCTGGGGTCCAAAACCCCACTTTGTACGGAACATGGCGTTCCGTACAACATGGTGATTCAGAAGCAGCGTAAGCCGCTTCTGCGCGTTGTTTCTTGGCAGGTGGAGCACCACCTGCCACCTCAAAGTCGTCTTCGCTACGACCAGGCGAATGACGAGGACCAGGAGGAGCTCTACGCTCCTCATACCACCGTTTTACGGAGTTGTCGCTGTCGTAATCGACGGCGTCAGACTCTACTTCGCCATCACTTAACGGCGAAGCAACTCTAGCGGGCTTAAGCTCGCTAGAATTGTTGGCAGGGACGGTATCGTCCTCGCCCTCTTCGTCGGAGTCAGATGACTCTCCGAAGAGGTCATTAACTTCTTCTGGCACACCCGCCTTGCGGCAGGTGGAGGCACGGAAGATGTTGCATTCGCGACATCTTCCCGCCCTCTCTTAGACACTGCTTCCGCAGCGTCTACTACGAGAGACAAGGGGTCTCTCGGCTTTGTCTTTCTCTTCGACGCTACATTCGTAGCGTCGGCATTCGATGACACCTCTGCACGTGATGCAGAGGTGGTGGCTGCTTTTGCAGTATCGGCAGCGTCCTTAAGAGCGCCGCTGCGTTTGCTGACCATTTGTTCTTATGGTCAGAAGATGAGTTATAACAGAATATCGTTATCACCAACAAGTGCCACCATTTGATTGGCCAATATTACAATTTATTATTGGCCAACCAGCTTGAGTGGGGGTGATGTAATGGGGTGCCATTACATAAGTGATATTTAAGTAGAAATATCACAGTTCAATAATGTCTGAAATGTGAATATTGGATTACAAGTTGTTATAATCCACTTTGAGAACAGATTCTGATATCATTATCGAATCTAACAAGTAATCTAATGATAGAAATATCATTCAGACCAGCTTTATACTACATGTTTGTATGATTAGTTTAGCTTTAATTATAGTCATTAACTCTAAACCACTCATAATATATTCACTCTTAAACTTACCTTCTAGCACTCAAGTAGCCTTAAGTAGATATATTAATATATATTTACTTAAGTGATAGATTAATTAATAAATTAATTAGTCTTTTCTAAGTTTATCTAAGGTAAACTAAGGAAGACCAAATTTACATTTGGTCCCCTGCACAAATTGCACGCTTCCTCACTGCAATCTCACAGTGTAAGCCGCGTAACAGTAGCCCTGTTACACTGAGTATCTGCCGTTTTAACCTTTTCTTGTCCGATTAACTTCCAAAGTAAAGTCTCGAAAGCTTGATTCGAACGCTGAGCCACAATCGACATCAAAATAACTTGTTGACGCCACACCTTCCAATCATGCTTATTTTTAACCACTAGCAATTTAAAAAGATCAATCAGCCTCTCCAATTCCTGGGCCTTCAGCTTTGGTAGTCTCTGTGCCGCTTCCGAGAGCCTTGACATAGGTCCTTTAGCCTTGACAAAAATTGTCGTCTACAATTCCTGCATCAGGTCCAACCAGGTCTGGACCCTGGGCTTCGTATGAGGTGTATGGCCTAACGCCGTTCTCAACGCCTCCGCCATATCTGCTGGGTCTGAGGGCAGGTTCGTAATTAACTCCACCGGTGTCCGTTCATTCTGTGTTATCGAATCATCACCCTCTGTTGGTATTATCCCAGACGTTGACTGCAATTCTGCCTGTGCATGCTCTCCTTGTCGAGTCGCTTGCCCCTCCCTTAGTGAGGGTCCTGTTGGCATAGTATTGCCAGTAGAATGGATATTATCAGTGTTTTGGATGTGCTGATGACAGCACACAGACCGGTCTGTGTTGGCTACTGCATAACCCTTGATTCACCGGTTCACTACCGGTATCTACCTCCATATCTTCTACCGCTGACCGTACCGACGAAACCGGTTTACCACCTACATATCTCTACCCATCATGTTGAACTTGCACCCTTTTGATGAACTATGAAAATGGATGAATTTTGTGCGTGACCGTCATAGTGCATATTTTGGATAGTCTAATATGGGTTAAGGGTATTTTCGATAGGACAACTTTTAACACTATAATATATATCACTTTTACTTTTACGCTTAAAAAACACTCGGGATAGGAGTCAGCGCCGTCGTACTAACAGACGACAGGCACTGCACTCCCGAGGGACACCGACCAACAAGTGAGCACTAATACGTTTGCAAGTGGAGCGAGTTACGTTTTTATTGTGGATTAACTATTTTTCGTACCTGGAGATTTGGTGTTTGGTTTCTGACAGGATCAAGCATTTACGTTTCGTTTTCTTGTGGACTATTGCGCAGGTTTACGCTCTTTCAGTGGAATCACGTATTTTTTACAACAGGTTATGAGCCCAACTCTAAACGGGTCTCTTAAGTTCGATTAAAACTACTGTTTCAAGTTAATTAATTTGGTGGAAGTCCCCTTACCAGAAGGGAAATTGTGTCTGGATTTGATTGTGTTTGGAGTTCTCTAAAGATTGACTCTCGACTATATTACACAGCAACTATGGCTAGCGATGGAGAAGCTAGAATGGCGGAAGCACTTACTGCGGTGATGGAGTGCATCCAAAAGTTAGAAAACAAGGTTGACAAGCGCATGGATAAATTTGAAAATGAACAAGCCCGCGCTCGAGACCTGGGGCAATCTAACTCATCGAACGAGTTCAAAGATAGCCTCAGGAATCATGGACCATTCGGCGGTCGCATGACCATTGATGATCTTAACAAAGATGATGGGATTGGGCAAGGCGTGCCTGGAAACAATGCCATGGGGCAGGCAGGCGGGATGCCTGGTGGAAATGTAAACCCGCCCCAAGCTGGTGTGCCCTTTGGGGTAAAATTAACCAAGCTTACGATTCAGAATTTCACGGGAGTGGAGGTTTATAAGGGTCTAGGAGCAGGTTTTAAGCAGTGGGCTTACCTGTTCCTAGAAGCACTGGAAGTGGCCCAATTAACTTCCGGTTTCCAGTGGAATGAACGTCTCAAAGTGAACAAATTGGGGGAACATCTTGAGGGTATGGCTTTAAGATACTTCCAGACAAATATCGGTGCTTGGTGGGCGGTATCTCCTTCTTTGGTGACTGTTCTGGAGCACATGAATAATGCATTCAAAGTGCATATTTCCCACCACCAAGCATCCGCGATGTTCGCAGCGGAGAAAGACCCTAGACGGTCTTGGACTGAACACCTACTGTATCTGGTAGCTCTGGCGCGTGAGAGCGAGCTACCAGATAAATTGATTGTGGAAAATATCGTAAAGTTTGCAGCACCGAATTTGAAGGTCGCACTCATGGTCAGATATAATCCCATGAGGCAAGACCACGTGCAACACGCTCAAGAATTGGTGACATGGGCCCAAGAACTTGAGGACGACGAGCGGAAGGCAAGACGTCCGCCCAGAATTGTTGCAAATGCTGTGAACAACGCGAAATCTGAAAGGGTCTGCTATGGATGTGGCGAAACGGGGCATATTCATCGGAATTGCCCCAGGCCGCAAAGAAAATACGATCCTAAGAAGACAAGCAAGAAGGGACGCTCAGACACATTGTCTGAACGTCGTTTCGTGCTAGCAACGACTGAAAATTCAGGTGGAATGCCTAAAATCCCTGAAACAAATGATGAATTCTGGATCCTGGACAGTGGTGCGAGCCGACATTTAATCGGTGACCCAAGTCTTTTGGAGGATGCAAGAGAGTGTGACGGTGAAGATGCACTCACACTCCCCGACGGCGGAAAACTAATTGTCACGCAAGTCGGAAGGGTGACGGTGAAAAGTGACGAGTGGCCTAGCACAGAAATTGTGTTAAGCGAAGTCTACTATGCACCCAAGCTAGCCAAGAATCTTATATCGTTGGGTTGTTTGAAGCAAAAAGGGTGTCACATAGATGATAAGGATGATGGCATGGAGATAAGACTTGGTAATAAATCTCTTTTTCGTGTGGAACTTTGTGGTTCGATTTTTGTGGCAAAAGTGCACTCAAGCACTGTAAATACTTTCCGAAAAGAGTTTACTGATGTTGTGATGAGCGTACAGAATGAAGGAGCAGAAAACGACGTGCAGGAAGGAAGCCTATATCATTTTCACGCTCGTCTAGGCCATCTTGCCTATGACACGATAGAGCGCATGGCGAAAGACCCACGGTCAGGGATTGCTCTTACTGATCACAGAAGACCAAACTGTCTCACGTGCGCCGAAGGAAAAGGGTCCCGGTCGAAGCAACCGAAGCGGGACTCAGGCGAAAACGCGCCAATTGACCGAATCGGTGGGGTTATCTGTAGCGACCTGAAAGGTCCGATAACTCCACGCGACAGAAGAGGAAACCGGTTCTTAGTGGTCTTTGTCGATCACTTCTCCAATTATGTGCGCGTATTTGCCGCCCCCACAAAGGACAGGGCGGCTAAAATGTTCGAACATTTTCTTGTCTGGTTCGAAGGAGAATTTCAATGCAGAATTCACGTGCTACGCACTGATGGTGGCGGCGAATTTAAAACGCTGGATCTGTTTTGTAAAAGGACGGGAGTACGGAGACAGGTGACTGAAGCCGCAACGCCAGCATCAAACGGGAAGGCTGAGCGGATGAACCGGACCATTTTTAACATGGTCCGGTGTATGATTTTCGGGTCGGGCGTGCCACTGATGTATTGGACGGAAGCGGCTGAGTATGCGACGTACATACTCAACCGCAGTCCGACCAGGGCTAACCCAGGCAGGGCGCCACCTATACAGGTGTTGACGAAAAAGCAAGTGAATGTCAGTGACATTGTGGTTTTTGGATCCCCATGCATGGTATGGAGGGATCCAAAAAACAAATCACTTGGCAAACATGCGGAGCGTGCCCTTATTCTCGGCAAAAATGATCAAACGAAGGGGTACAAGGTCCTCCTGTTGAAAGATCGGGTGGTGACAACCACCCGACACGTTACAAACATCGAGACTCTCGATGAGAAGTCAAATAATCAGATTGCCAGAAATCTGGAAACGGATGACGTCGCAAATGAGGAAATGAACGAAGGCCAAGCTGCTGAGCCGGTTTCAGTCAACCTGTCAGCCAAGAAGAAAAAGGGAGACGGTAAACAACGTGAAAACAACTCTAAAGCCCGGAAATCGGCCAGAAGCGTGAAGAAAACCACAAAGGCTGCCGCTGCAGAAGAAGAAAAAAGGTTGAAAAACCTCAAGAAGCAAAAGAAAAAAGGTTTGCCATTGGAAGGAGTCTCGGAGCGTATGTCGACTCAAGATGGAATTCAAACGGAAACTGAAAGCGCTACCGCAGCGCCGGATGAAAATGCATTGTTTGCTTTTGCTGTCACAAGTACGAGAGGTGAATCGAGTGGAAATTTCGCAGCCACACCCGACCCAAAAACTTTTCAGGAAGCACATGCTTCGAAGCAGTCTGAAAAGTGGGCGGAGGCAGAACGGGCAGAACTACAAGCATTGACCGATCTTGGCACGTGGAGTCTGATGAAAAGGGTGGAGGGGAAAAACCCTCTACCAACGAAATGGGTCTATAAGACCAAACTCAAGTCTGACGGGACAGTGGAGCGCTACAAGGCTCGTTTGGTTGCCCGAGGCGACAAACAAGTGCTTGGTGAGGATTACCTGTTTACCTTCTCAACGGTGATGGAGTTGAATAACATGAAGGTAATCCTCATCATGTCACTGGTGTGGAAGGTGCCTGCCAGACACGGGGATGTGCCAAGTGCATATCCCAAAGCAGGCACCGAAGATGGATATGAAATACATTTACGAATTCCTCAAGGAATGGAAGTTTCGAAAGAAAATTTGGAAGTTTTTGGAGTGGAGACACAGAAAGACTTGGTGCTGAAATTAAGGAAGAACCTATACGGCCTAAAACAGGCCGGTAGGCTGTGGTATGAGCATTTACGAGAAAATATGGTTAAGCTTGGTTTTGTGCAGTGTTTGACTGACACGTGTATCTTTATACGGGTTTCTAACGATGGTAAAACCCTGGTCGGTGTGTACGTTGACGATTTGCTCGTCACGGCGACCTGCGAAGACCTGATTGAAGAATTTTTTGACGAAATGAAAACCCTGGAATTAAAAAACCTTGGAAACGTGGAGAAATTTTTGGGCATACGTGTGGAGGGTGGTCCGAGCATTGGTTACACTGTTGACCAAGAGGTCACAATCGATGAAATGTTACTGAAACACGGCTTGAAAGAAGCGAACACAGTAAGGACCCCAATTGCAGAAACCGATATGGATGAAAATTTGGATGAATTGTTACCTGTGAAGGCGGGTGGAGATTTGCCCTGCGTAAAAAATTTTCAGTCATTGGTCGGCAGTTTATTGTGGATATCCCGGTGCACACGACCCGACATTTCGTTCGCAGTGCACAGGGCCACTCGGCGTACGCACGCCCCGACATTGATGGATTACAAAATTGCGAAAAGGATTGCAAGGTACCTAAAGGGTACAAAAGATTTGAAGTTGCACCTGAGTCACGACAGTGGAAACCATCTACCGTTACGCATTGTCGGCTATAGCGATGCTGATTTCGCAGCCGACAAGGCGGATCGGAAGAGTGTCAGTGCAAGTGTGGTTTTCGTAAATGGAATAATTGCTGGCTGGAAGTGCAAGAAACAAAGCACTGTTGCATTATCTACAGCTGAAGCAGAATTTGTGGCCGCTGCAGAGGGTGGAAAAGAAGTGCTTGGTCTACGAGAAATTTTCGAGGAGATCGGTGTGCGTGCGAAAACACCGATCGTCCTAAAAATCGACAACATGGCAGCTATAAAGCAACTGCAAAATGAAGTGAGTGCTGCAAGCACCAAACATGTCGATGTTAAACTCAAGTTTTTAAAGGATTACGTGCAAAAGGGAAGAGTGCACCCTGAACATGTTGGAACCGTGGATATGATTGCGGACCTTTTGACAAAAAATCTTGCTGCACCTCGAATTGACGAACTCAGAGGACAGATTGGTTTGGAATAACTTTCGAATGAAGATGAACATGGATATATTTTCGTTTTACATATGGTTTTATGATGATTTCATTGCAAGACTGTTCGATACATGCAGCGATGGCGGTAACGGAAGGAGTGTTGAACTTGCACCCTTTTGATGAAGTATGATAATGGATGAATTTTGTGCGTGACCGTCATAGTGCATATTTTGGATAGTCTAATATAGGTTAAGGGTATTTTCGATAGGACAACTTTTAACACTATAATATATATCACTTTTACTTTTACGCTTAAAAAACACTCGGGATAGGAGTCAGCGCCGTCGTACTAACAGACGACAGGCACTGCACTCCCGAGGGACACCGACCAACAAGTGAGCACTAATACGTTTGCAAGTGGAGCGAGTTACGTTTTTATTGTGGATTAACTATTTTTCGTACCTGGAGATTTGGTGTTTGCTTTCTGGCAGGATCAAGCATTTACGTTTCGTTTTCTTGTGGACTATTGCGCAGGTTTACGCTCTTTCAGTGGAATCACGTATTTTTTACAACACATCAGGCGCTTGCTCTTGTGACTCGTGGTAGACTTGTGAGAGTTGGGATTCAGCCACAATCTCATCTACTACTCCCGGGTCTGGAGAAGAGAGGTTATCGTAGAGAAGTGGATCCTTCGAGTATTCACCCGGTCCCGGCCCGGCATCCATTATGGACTTAAATCTTGATAGCCCTAAACCCTTTCAACTTGAAAGGGGCTTTTTGTCGCAAACCCAGCTTTAACCGGGAAAAGGTGTAGTTGAAAGTATATTTACAGTACCTAAACAATAGTGGTTCTCACGGTTCGAAAGTAGGTACTTTGTAGGTAGGCAAAACTAGCCTATCAGCGCGTATCTACGACTTTCCAACCGTGAGAACCTTTTGCATGCGCACAGACTCGATTTAGGCCAATGATGTAAAAGAAGCTCGTATTTTGTGTGGATCATGATTATCTCCTATCTTTAGCTAAGTCCGATTGGGTTCCAAGCAAAAATCAGCCAATCAAAAATACCTACAACTGCTCGTTTTTGCCTTCAGCGAGAATCGCTGAAGGCAAACGTGTGAAAAAAAGGGGTTTGTAGGCAAACCGAAGGTATGCTCTGATTGGTCAGTTTTTCCTACAAAGTACCTACCTTCGAACCGTGAGAACCACTAATATACAAAACAATGCTGTATAAAAGGTATTGAAAAATATCGACTAAGTACGAGCGGCCAAATTAGGGTTGAACCCATCTTTTTCGGCCCCATTAAGTAAATCTCTCAACGAACACACTAGCGGACACTTGCGTAGCTACTTTGGCGGCCCACGATCGCGTAGGACTTAATGTAGGAAAAGCTCACTTCTACTTGTACCTGCCAGTAACCGGTAAGTGTATACTGGGGGCGTATGCGTATGCGAGGTATACTGGTCTGTTAGTACCAGTATACCGAGGAGTGCTTAGGTCGAAAGTTGCCTGCGTTCTTTAGCGTAAATTGAAAAGTGTATTATGTAGTGTTAAAAAATCCTAACATAAATTTTTTAACTTGAAATCTGTATATAAAGGAAACCACTGTAATTTCGCCCAATGAATTTCGACTGTGTCTTTTCATCGCAAAGTACACCCAAATTCAACACTCCTTCCGAGATTACCGGGGCTCCACATCAACGTAAAACAATTCAGATTTCCAATTCGCATGCATATTCGTAGTCGCAAAACCATCATAAAGTTGTAGGCAACTTATCTCAAACCAATCTTCTTTCTCAATTCCGTAACTCTTGGCGCATGTAGGGTCTTGGTCAGCAAGTCAGCGATCATGTCTTCGCTCGCGACGTGTTCCGGCTTGACCACTCCTTTTTTCGCAAAATCTTTCAAAAACTTCAGTTTTACATCAATATGTTTTGCGCTGGCAGCGCTCGCCTCACTCTGCATCTGCTTTATGGCAGCTTGATTATCGATTTTTAGGATAATTGGTGCTTTTGATTCCACCCCAATTTCCTCGAAAAGCTCTCGTAATCCAAGCGCTTCTCTTCCTCCCACCGCAGCAGCTACAAACTCGGCCTCTGCAGTTGACAAGGCTACCGTACCTTGCTTTTTACAGCTCCACCCAGCTATCACACCGTTCACGAAAATAACATTGGCACTGATGCTCTTGCGGTCTTCACGATCAGCGGCAAAGTCCGCATCGCTATAGCTCACAATTTCCAATGGCAATTTCATCAATTTCATACTTTCTTCCGACTTCAAACTCAGTTTTAGCCTCTGTGTGCCCTTTAAATATCTTGCGATGCGCTTCGCCACTTTGTAGTCCGCAAGAGTAGGCGCATGCGTGTGCCGTGTAGCACGGTGCACGGCAAAAGATATATCTGGTCTTGAGACTCGAGATATCCACAACAGGCTTCCTACTAAAGACTGGAAGTCTTTTATCGTAGGCAAATTTTCTTGAGGTTTCATCGGTAGCATTTCATTCAATTCATCATGCATTTCAATCTCCGAAATTGGTGTCTTCACTGCATTTGCCTCGCTCAAACCATGTTTCTTTAGCATATCTTCAATCGTTAACTCTTGATCCAACAGGTACTCGTGCTCGGAACTTCTTTCCACTCTCATTCCCAAAAATTTCGAAACATTTCCCAAGTCCTTAAGCTCTAAAATTTTCATGCTTTCAAAAAAATCATCCACTAGTGATGCGTTAGATCCTGTCACCAACAGGTCATCCACATACACGCCAACGAGAACCGTTCCAAAATTGTTTTTTCGTACAAAAACGCACGTGTCCGTCAAGCATTGAACGAATTCCATTTCGAGAAGTGTTCGACGCAGCAATTCATACCACAAACGTCCTGCTTGTTTTAAACCGTATAGGTTTCGTTCAAGTTTGAGAACTAGCTCCTTCGAAGACGTAACACCAAACTCTTTTAATGTTTCCACCGATAACTCCATTCCTTGTGGTATCTTCAGGTGAATCTCACAGTCGTTTTCCACCTTAGCCTTAGGGTACGCACTAGGTACGTCCCCGTGTCTTGCCGGCACGTTCCATATGAGTGCCATTATCAGTATCACTTTCATATTACTGATTTCCATCACCGTCGAAAATGTGACGAAATAGTCTTCCCCAAAAATTTGTTTGTCGCCCCGTGCCACAAGTCTCGCCTTGTATCGTTCCACGGTTCCGTCGGCTTTACGCTTGGTTTTGTAAACCCATTTTGTCGGTAGTGGTCTTTTGTGTGCGTCTCTCTTGATAATCTTCCAAGTTCCCAGGTCTTCTAAAGCTGTAATTTCAGCTTTTTCCGCCAGACTCCACTTTTCTGCTTGACTGCCTTGGTGCGCTTCCTTGTAGTTGGTGGGGTCAGGCTCCGAATTTGTCTCTCCATCATTCGTAATAATCGTATCACACACCGCGAACGCAAATAGTAAATTTTCTTCATCTTTACTTCCCGTTTTTTGTTCTCCTTCTTTGAAACTTTGCTTCTTTGTGTACGACCTTGACTTCTTCGCCATTTGAGCCATAGCTTTGGATGTTTTCTTCACTTTACGGCCCGATTTTCTTGGTGCTGTCGCCGTATCAGTTTCGTTTCTTTGTTCACTCGTACCGTCGTCACTCGCATCCGGGGAGCGTTCCATAACTTGTTCCCTTTGATTTTCCTCGCTTTCGTATTCAGGAGGTTCATCTGCACTCGCTCCTTCGAGCGCACGTATGATTTTTCTATTCGCTTCGTCCGAAAGCGTCTCGATATTGCTGACGTGACGTGTTGTAGTTACTACTCGATCTTTCATGAGAAGAACCTTGTAGCCCTTGGTTTCGTCATTTTTACCCAGGATTAACGCTCTTTCAGCGCGTTTTCCAAGTGATTTTCTCTTGGCGTCACGCCAAACCATGCACGGCGAGCCAAAAACTACGATATCCGTCACGTTTGTCTTTTTCTTCGTTAAAACCTCAATCGGGGATGCACGTCTCGGGTTCGATCTTGTCGGACTTCTGTTCAAAATGTAGCTGGCGTATTCCGCCGCTTCAGACCAGTACATATGCGAAACACCCGATCCAAATATCATGCACCGGACCATATTAAATATAGTCCGGTTCATTCGTTCTGCTTTGCCGTTGGAAGCTGGAGTTCCAGCTTCCGTAATTTGTCTTCTGACACCCGTTCTCTTGCAGAAGAGGTCTACATTGCGATACTCACCGCCTCCATCAGTTCGCAAAACGTGAACGCGGCAATTGAACTCACGTTCAAACCAAATAACGAAATGTTCAAACATCTTTGCTGCCTGGTCTTTCGTTTTTGCAGCAAAAACACGTACGTAACTGGAGAAATGATCGATAAATACCACGAGATACCTGTTTCCACGCCTATCTCTTGGCGTGATAGGCCCCTTCAAGTCACTGCATATAACGCCACCAATACGGTCTATTGGCGCGTTTCGACCCGAATCTTTTTGCGGTTGTTTTGTTCTTGTGGTCTTCCCTTCCGCACACGTGAGGCAATTTGCCCTGCGGTGATCTGTAAGTCTAATTCCAGATGCAGGTTCTTTCGCCAATCTTTCAATGGTATCATAGGCTAAATGACCTAGCCTCACGTGAAATTGGTGCAGGGTTCCTTCTTGGTAGTCGTCATCCAAGTTTTGCGACACCACACTCATTACCATGTCTGAAAATACTTGTGCTGTGTCTGGTTCCTTTGCAGTACGTAAATTTGCAGTGAAAACATATCCAGAACCATTGACTTCGAACATAATCTCGTTCTTGCACATGAGATACATGTTTTCTCCGTTGTCTGTCAATACGCATCCCTTCTTTCGGAGACATCCGAGTGAAATCAAATTCTTTGTAAGTTTTGGCGCAAAATACACCTCCGTGAGCGTTATGGTAGAAAAATCACTCTTTAGTGTCACACTTCCGACTTTTGTAACTTCCAGTGTTCCTCCATCCGGAAGCGTCATGTTTTCTCCTTCGACGCAGTTCCGTACGTTGTCTAATGCCTCTGCATTCGACACTAAATGTCTACTAGCGCCGCTGTCGACAATCCAGATTTCTTCGTTTGACATAATGTCGCATCTTGTTGCTTCATGGTTCGTACCATCGTTTAAAATGGTCGACAATACGAATCGTTTTTCATTGTTTCCATCATTTTGACGTTTTCCATTTCGTTCGTAACGTTTATTTTGCGGTCTTTTTCCACTCTGTCGACAGTGTCTTTGTATATGACCTTCCATACCGCAGTTGAAACACGTTCGCTTTCGTTTTTGTTCTTCGACAGAGTTCACCGTATTTTTGCCGAATACTTTGTTCTTGTGGGCGTCTTCATCGAGTTCTTGTGCCCAGGCGACAAGTTCTTGAGCGTGCATCATAAAATCTTGTCGTTTCGGATCATAGCGTATCATCAACGCTAATCTCAATTGTGGGGCTGCATGCTTCACAATATTCTCGACTATCATTTGCTCGTGCGAGCCGCTCTCTTTAGCCAAAAATACCAGATATAAAAAATGTTGCGTCCACGTTCTGTGCGGGTCTTTTTTAGCCGCAAACATCAGTGCTGCCTGGTGTCGTGTAATGTTGACCTTGAAAGCGTTTAACATCTGGTCCAGGACGAAATAAAGCTGTGGTGACATTTGCCACCATGTTGCTATATTCGCCTGGAAATAATTTGCCGCCACACCCTCCAGATGTTCGCCTAGCTTGTTTACTTTTAGTCGTTCAGTCCATGTAAATCCAGACGACAACTCGGCAATCTCCACAGCTTCTATGAAGAGATATGCCCACTGTTTGAAACCCGCTCCAAGTCCAGGGTACACTTCCACTCCCGAAAAATTTTGAATCATCAACCTTGGTATTTTCATGCCCCCAGGCGGGCCAAAATTTTGGGGAACGTAACATCCAGGTGGTACATTACCACCTGCAGCTCTTTGCGGCGCTACTCCAGCCGCCTGACCTTGGTGTACATTAGGTGCACCGGCACGTGCTGCACCACCTCTTTCTATTCCATCTTCGGCACTGAGGTCATTGATGGTCATTCGTTGTCCAAACGGCCCATAATTCTTAACCGTTTCCCTGAACACACTTCTTTCTTCTGCCATGGGCGAGTCCTTTTTCGATCCCGGCGATGTGCTGGGGGCAGAAGGCGTCGAACGCTCGTCTTCCATTATCTCTACGCGTTCTTCAAGTTTTTTGACGTACTCCAATAGCGCTGCCACATTGGCCACCGGCGCTACTCCTTTGTCTTCCTCCATGTAGAGACAGAGAACGTAAACTCCACGAAAACTGAACGAAAAAACGTGAACTCCACGAAAAAGAAACCGAGAGCGTGAATTTCACGAAAAGAAAGCCGAGAAACTGAATTCCACGAAAAAGAAATCGAGAACGTGAATTCCACGAAAATGAACTTAAAAACTGAAACCGCAATACTCCAAAATACGTGAATTCACAGCGTTGTTCTTCAACAATGAAGACTTAGTGAAAATTGACCCTTTCGAATGAGGACTTTTCAAATAATTCTTGGTGTTAACCAAAAATCAGGAAGTTCAGACTTGTAGTTTTAAAATGACCTTAGCCCCGTGAACTTTGGGCTCATAACCTGTAGGAAAAGCTCACTGCTACTTGTACCCGCCAGTAACCGGTAAGTGTATACTGGGGGCGTATGCGTATGCGAGGTATACTGGTCTATTAGTACCAGTATACCGAGGAGTGCTTAGGTCGAAAAGTTGCCTGCGTTCTTTAGCGTAAATTGAAAAGTGTATTATGTAATGTTAAAAAATCCTAACATAAATTTTTTAACTTGAAATCTGTATATAAAGGAAACCACTGTAATTTCGCCCAATGAATTTCGACTGTGTCTTTTCATCGCAAAGTACACCCAAATTCAACACTTAAGGGTAATGCAGTTAATATATTCAGTTTTACATTTACCTTCGTTTGCTCTAGTTCATTCCGTACCTTCGTTACTTTGCGAGTTTTAACATGAGTAATTAGGTGAGCCGGATTCGACGACCGTATTGTCAAGGTTTGCTGGGTTTGTATCGCTCATTGCCCAATAGCCATCAGCCGTGACAGTTATCTGTCAGCTCCGATGTTCTTTCATGTCAGTTTTTGGTCTGCACCTGTAATTTCGCATGACCCATTGCACTTCCACAGGACCTTCAAGTTTCAGAGGAGAATCACTACTATCATCATGTGCATGTTTGAGACCGCCATTCAAATCCGTAATAGCTTGTACTTCTTCTTCTTCGCTGGTATATTCAATCTCGTGTCTTTCTTCTTCACTTAGAAAGTCATCGATGTACTCAATGACATCGGCATCAGGATCGTCAAAGTCGTCACTGTACTGAGTTCCGCTCTGATCAAAGAAATCGGACGAATCGTCGCTGTAAAAGTTTTCTTCAGCCTCGTACTGACTCAATGATGTGTCGTCTGATAAAACATCCTCGTCACTATGTGCGTCTAGTTCCAGCTCCCGCATCATGGAGCTTTCACTGAGTGACAGTACTCGAGCCCCCTCCGAGTCAAAATCATCCATACCAAGCGCATTTTCATTCTCTTCCGAGTATGATACACTGGAGTTGACACAGCGAGATCGAATGGGTGTCCGACGGCCTCTAGAAGGTCGAATCACTCGCATCCTTGGTCCAGGATCACAGCTGTCTTGAATGTTTTGGGAACTGTAATAAATCCGCAAACTGTCTAAACATTCGTCACTATACTCGCTCTGGAAATTTGGATTCATATGCTCTTCAGCTTCAGTTAGAAATCGCGCGTCATCATTACCATCACCTATCTCTTCGCTTAGACAATCACTGTGGTGTGGCTTATCCTTCGTTTTGCTTTGTCCCCATACAATTATCGGTTCATTCTTCAGTTTCTTTTTCCATACCATGGAGCTTGACACTTCTTCGTCAACTTCTTCATCAGATAACAGCCTACTTGGAGGTTTTCCCTCTGTAAGAGGCTCTGGTGTGGTACTTCGTTCCGGAAATCGTAAATTCAATTGAGAGTCATCTAGTATAGTCGCTTCAACCAGTTCAAGTTCATTGGAAATATCCGGATCATCAACATCTTTAGAGAATGTTTTGACCGGTAGCACCTCTTTTGGAACTACTTGTGCCAATCGTAACTTCCTTCGTTGAGCAGCCAAGTTTTTTGGATGTAAGCGACGTCTACAAATTGTGGAAGTCGAAGGTTCTGGAGGTATTACTTTTATCTTCAATGAGCCTCCAGAAATCTGCATATGGTGGCGAATAAATGGCATTGCAAAAATTTCCTCCATACTTGGTCTTCGGTCGGGATTTTTATCTAGCAATTTATGGAGCAAATTTGAGATGTTTTGGTCATAATGGGACGGTATTGGGGCATAATCTTGCTGGACAATTTTCAGGATAAGTGTGAGTATATTTGGCGCATCAAAAGCATGGCGTAATGCCAGCATTTCGTACAAAATGCAGCCTAAAGACCACATATCGCTTGCATAAGAGTATGGTTTACTCTCACACACTTCGGGACTCATGTAATAGGGTGTTCCCACCATTGTCTTGGCTTGATCTAATGTCGAATTTAGCGTTTTGGCAATGCCGAAATCACCTAATTTAACGACATTTTTGGTCGTTAGAAACACGTTACTCGTTTTTAAATCACGATGTAATACTCGTTGATCGTGGAGATACTTAATAGCCATAGCCATTTGCACAAACCAATCAAGCACTTGACTAAGTGGAAAGTATCCACGTGAATCGGTTGAAGAAAGAGTTGAGTCGCTAATGTCTTGTCGGATCTTTTGCTGCTTTTTGATTTTATCCGCCAAATCTCCACCGTCACAGTAAGCCATTACAATATGCAGTACGTTATTAAGGACAAAGCTTTCCTTATACTCCACTACATTGGGATGTTTAAGCGTCGCCAACAATTCGACTTCACGAAAAGATTGGTCCATCTCCTTAGCTGAGAGCAGTTCCATGGGAATTTTCTTAATCACAAAGTTATTTTCCGGACATGAATGCTCTTGTACGAGATGGGCCGATCCATAGCTCCCATGGCCGATGCATTGAAGCTCTTTAAAACGTTGCATTTTGTTAAAGAGGGGGACTTGGCTTCAACGCCGTTTCAAGGGTAGGAGGATACTTGATACTGTATGTCCTTTCACAAAGTCTAACGCGAATGTAACATGATTTTCTAGTTTACATGTAATTTTACGTCTACTGATTGTAGTAACTGTTAAAAGTTAATGAGTTTTTATGTACTACATTGTAGACGGTAGCATAATCCACACCGCTTCTCTGTATTGATTCTTGTTTAACTGATTTAATCGACCGTATAGGAGACCTGTAAGCAGCAACAACTGTTTTCTCTTATAAATGTCCACCTCAGTGCCCATTATCACTACCGTGTGAAGCAGACGCCTCGTTCTTCTCTTTTTGCGCAATCACGACGTTCATGCGCGTCAACTACCCGAAAGTCGATAAATATAGGTAAGTCACCAGCTTTTTAGCAAATAACCGTACTTGAAGCGCTCACCTCCTTCCTGTGGTGTAGACATTCAATGTAATCCTCGACTTGCTTGCCGCACTGGCCAGAAAGCTCGGTTTCTTTCTGTATAACCCATATAGTCAATTTTTAAGCGTCAGGAAGATAATCAAGAGTCATCACACACAAATAACTGTTGCGTACACTGCACTGCTCCACGCTTTTCCAAAACTGATAGCAGCGGCCCTCGCGGCCCTTGATTCCGAAGCCCGACGACATCAGTACTTAGACAATAGGGGTCAGTCGCTCTTGTAGCCGCCCAATGTCTTTGAACGTATTTCAGCCTATCAGCAGATCCCCCTAAAACACATGTAGTGTTGTCGTGATTGGTGTAATGATTAGATAATAACAATAGCGAGATGATGTTGAAGTAAAATTTGGATCAGGAACTGCGGCCTTTCAGGAGGTGGACCACAATCAAAGCAAGAGAATGAAGATATTCTCCATCACATGAACAGATTCAACTTAAAAAAGCAGAAGCTCAAATAATTGAGCCATAATTAGACTAACTGGACAATACAAGCACAAAAATGTGCAAGGACAGAGAACTGCAGAGCTTGGCCAAGATAAGTAACTGGAAAGGTGCAGCCAGTTCCCAATTTTGAAGTTTAAATCTAATTTGGTCTTAAGCAACTTCAGTGGGCTATCGCTGACGGGACAGTATGAATTCTGATTCTCAATTAGTCTGATGCCTTGACGTTTTTATATGTAGTGTTTAAAAGTGTATTTTTAAATGTGATCTTGCCGGTCTGAAACGAGAAGTCGATTCGAGCCCATCGTAAGATAAGATTTACTGAAAATTTCAATTTTTATCGCTCTACGAATCGATGTTACCATTGGCGTACTCATCACGTATCACACAAGCCTCCCCCCGCAAATGCGTCTCCAACACGCACCTTCCTCCGTTTTTACGGCTTTAACACTACTCGTTTTCTTGATAGCGATATTTAAAGTCACAGCTAAACACGAGCATTGTTCATCTCCGGAGGAGTGTTGCTTGCTTTGCGGTGACACTTCAATACGCTGCGCTCGTGGGCCATGTAGCATGAACGTGATTACGCGTACTCTTTTCAGTATTAGTGTCCCCACGGACAACGTTGGTTTCTGGGATGTGGTGTTTTCTTTTTACGGCATGGTGCCGTATCTGGTGCTATTAGCTATGGCACTCGATCTAATCTTCCGCCGAAGCTGGACACGCGTCTTTGCTTTCCTTTTCGTTCCGATTTTTGCCACTTTCAACACTTTTGGTCTCGTCATATTACGAGGCGATTGCAGCGAGTGTCATCGTCCGTGTGGCTGCTGCGTTTCCAGCAACGGCATGCCATCTGGTCATGCTACTACCGCTATTGGTTTGTGTCTGTGGCTAATTCTTGAAACGCTTTTTGGCGCCGGCAAGCAACGGAAGACAATCATTAAAGTGGCGACATGTGTCGGCTATATCGTCCTCTTCGTGCCCGTACCGTACAGTCGCGTGTATCTGGGCGACCACACCAAGCAGCAAGTTATTGTTGGAAGCGCAAATGGAATCGTCTTTGGATTAATTTATTTCTTTGTGCTTCGTTGCATCGTGGTGAAACATTTGCCTAGCGCTACAAAGTGGATAAACGAAGGCTGTTTTCGCTTTCTGAAGATGTCGAATGACTTTAGCCGGGTGAATGTAAGTAATTCATCATTGCTGACCTCGCTTTTGACGTCGCATAACGTAAAAAAGTACAGTGTATGAACCTCCAAATCGTTATTTTTGGGCAACTTATATTTAACGAAATTTAGTACTGAGGTATTATTAATATATACTAGTATTAATACTTCAAAGTAATAATAAACTGAAACACTTTCTCATGTACCGGTGTTTCAAAGTTACACGTCAGTTACGTTTTAAACTCTGAATGTATTTAAGGGCACAAGCTAAATGTGTTGCTTCATCTCCATGACGGAAGGAACGTAAGCTGAGGATGAAAACAGTCACGAGTCCTCCCAACTCAGAAGAAAGTAGGCATCTGGAACACAAAAGTGAGGAATCTCAGAAAGCCAATGATAGTGGCCAAAGTATAGCGATGTTTTTGGTTGGTTCTCGCGTTGAAAGGGAAATCGATAGGCTCTGGTTTCCTGGAACTATTACTAACGCCAACCCGGATAGCGATAATTACGAAATCGAGTATGATGAAGATATGATTCGAGAAAGCGAGGTGTCAGCTAGCGAATTGCGGCTTCTCGACCCCAGTCAAGCACGGAAAAGATCAGCAAAAAAGAAATTAACAGTACAACAACAGGAAACAATACAAAGAAACTCTTTGCTCATGAAGATACCCGATTACAATCCCACAAAGGCGCCGACTATCATACTGCACCATCAAGGGGAAATGAACGCAGGTATGGCGTTGCTACTTGTGTAAAAGATTCTACAAGTAAATTAACTTTTTTTTGCTGATCTGAATGGGCAGACGCAGGGTATATCATTAATGGGCTTGAAAATAATGTTGCCACTGGCAACGGCTTGCGAGGGATTCGTTGGTTGCGTG
>MIQA02019901.1:0-36660 GCA_001887855.2 Sclerospora graminicola
TGCATAAATGGATCTTTTTGACAACTTGTCTACGATCTTAAATAGCGTCATACCCTTCCGACACGGGAAGTTCAGTAATAAAGTCCACTGACACTACTTCCCAGCATTCCTCCGGAATGGGGATAGGAATCATTGATCCTTTCTTTCGGTGGCTGTTTGACTTTCATCGATCACATGTTTCACATGTCTCGACGTACTTTTGCACTGTCTCAAATATCTTCGGCCAGTAGTACCATTGCTTCAACTTCATGTAAGTTCTGCGCACTCCAGGATGTGCTGCTGTAGATGCGTCATGAAACTCGTATAAAATCTGTGTCTTTAGTTCCGGCATGTCTGGAATGCATATTTGTTGCATTGCATCAGCTTGTTTCAGGTATATAAGGCCTTTGTCGATTATAAAATTTTAATTCGACTGTTTGGTATTCCAAATATTTTCAGAAAACATTTCTTTGCGATATCCTTGCTGAATCGCGTTTCGCACCTCGTCGCTGAGATGTGCGCGCACATCGTGAAACTCGGCGTTGCTCATGAGCGACCTCTATCGGACGACTCTCCCCCCGCAACTCTACAACGTCGAGTAAGAGATGGGAGACATTCACCGGAATGTACTCAATGAGGGCAGAGTGAAGCATGTGCCTATCCAAAAGATTGAAGTCTTGATTGCAGCCATCGGTACAGTCATGAACGACGTGCGACATATCGGGAGGTTGCACCGTGGCTTCGTCGGAATTCTCTCCAGACACGGCTGGACGAGATAATGCGTCAGCCACGACATTGGTCCGTCCTTTAACATGATGTAAGACAAAGTCAAACTGGGAAAAGAACGTCAACATACGTGCCATCTTGGGAGACACCTTTGGATGATGGAGCATCCAGTTGCACGCAGAATTGTCGGTATAGACTGAAAAGTGTCTTCCATGGAGATACGGACGCCATTTTTCTAACGCAGTCTTGATGGCTAACAGCTCTTTCTCGTGGGCTGGCCATTTTAATTCGTGGGGGCCAAAATGTTTTGAATAAAACGCAATGGCGTGGTCGTTGTCGTTGATACGTTGCGAAAGAACACCACCCATGCAAAACCCAGAAGCATCTGTTGTTACGATGAACGGGTGAGTAAAGTCCGGCAACGTCAAAGTCGGTGACTGTTGAAGTGCGAGTTTTAATGCGTTAAACGCTTTTTGCTGATCTTCCCCCCAGTTCCATTGAGTATCTTGCTTGGTTAATCTCTAAGCGGGCGTGATATCCGGGCAAAATTGCAGATGAATCGACGGTAATACCCAGCTAGTCCCAGAAAACTCAGTAACTATTTGCGACACGTCGGCGCTTGGAACGTTGCGATAGCATCTGTCTTCTTTGGGTCGACGCTCAGACCATCTTCGGAAACCATGTGCCCCAAGAATGCGATTTCCGTGCGACCAAATGAACATTTAGAGAGTCGAGCGTAAAGCTTCTCCTTGCGCAACACTTCGCATACCGCGCGAACGTGACTTACGTGGTCCTCCATTGTACGGGAGAAAATACATATGTCGTCCAGATACACGACAACAAATGTTCCTAGCTTATCGAACAACGTTCGCATAAGACGTGACCAGACACCAGGCATTCCTGATAAACCCATGGGTGCAACACACCATTGATACGTTTCTTTTTGGGTTCGGAAAGCCGTATACGACTTGATGGTAACACTACCATTTGATGATATCCTTGTGCAAGATCGAGAAGCGAGAAATACTTGCATCCAACCATGCGGTCGAACAGTTCTTCGATCAATGGCAAAGGAATTTTTGCCACGACTGACATGCTATTGACATAGCGGTAGTCAATCACCCATCGAATGGGGATCTTCGAATTTCCGCTTCGTAGCCATTCGGCGCGTTTCGGGAACTTTCCGGTTGTCGGATCTTTCTTTGGAATCCCAAAAATATTAGAGACCCATGGAGAATTGGATACTTCAATCCATCCTTTCCGTATATTCTCTTCTACAAATTGTTGCAGGGCGTCCTGCTCGACCTTCGAAAGACGGAAGGGAGCACGGGAGCTCGGAACCGCATCAGGCTTCATTTGCAACTCGAAGTTAACTGATCGCGTTGGAGGCATTTCATTCGGGAGTTGTTCTGGAAATACGTCCTTGTATTCGTCCAGAACAGGCTTCAACTCCTGCGGTATGTCCGATTGTTCAACGTTTGTCACTTTCAAGTGATATATCTCATCATAGGCTCCAATTTTTAGCTTCTCTTGGAACGTCGGACCATCTACGTCTTCGAACTTCGTGTTGTCTGCAACTTCAATCTGTTGCGTACGCCAATCAATCTGCGGATTATACTTGGTGAACCATGGTTGACCAAATATCACGTCATGTGTATCCGGTAGGTCCCATTCCGTGAACTGCATCTTTGGGAACTCCATACCTTCGATACGAATGGTATCTTCCACTCTCTTTGTGGGCTGACTCGATGTCCACGTTCCATCAAAACGACGTGCTTGCACCTTTTGTGCGCTTAGCACTTTTGTTGCCAAACCGGGTTTGATTAGGTTTGTTGACGCGCCAGAGTCGATTAAAATCTTGACTGATTTGTCTCCAATGACACCATTACGAACTAGTAGTCGACTCTGCGCTGGCACGTCCAAACTAGAGCTGCTTGACTCTAAGCTAATAGGTTCTCTCTTGGCCTTCTGTTGGACCTTCACGGCATTGATCGTGACACGATCGTAAACAACTGTTTCCTGTTCTTCGTCACGGCTGTCCATATTGTTGACATGCTGACGAGTTGTATGCCTCTGATTACTCCTGCCGGAACGATTATTTCCTCTATCATTACGTGTTCCTTGATTATTACACTGTGCGGAGCGGTGATTCGGTCTACCGCACTTAAAGCACAAATTTCGGCGGCGGCATTCGTCGCGAGACGGAATCTGCACGTTGCTAATGTCCATGGGTTCTGGACCATTGTTCGATCGATATCGACTACTGTTTTCGTACGACCTATACCTTGGTCTATCGTGCGAGTTTCCTCGGGAGTATCGCTGCGGATGAGAGCGGTCAAAGTCCAACGCAACCGTAATAGCTTCGGATAGTGTTGTACAGCGACGGTATTGAACCTCCTCTCGCGTACGACCTGTAAGTCCACGTAGGAAGTACATGATCTGGTCCAGATCGCTCATTTCACGGACTTGCGTGACTATGTGTCGAAACTTGCTCACATAATCAGGGAGATCTTTGCAATCGCGCTCTCTCAGATTGTTCATATCTTCGCGTAGGCGCTCTTGTAAGTCAGCAGGAACGAATTCACGTTCGACTTTGCTGAAGAAATCGTCCACGTTTGTGATGTACTGTTTTTGCATCACATACCACTGAGCAGCTCCTTGCTTCAGTGTTCCACCTAAGACGGCAAGTATCCTTTGTGAAAGCTCTCGGCTTTTCCAGTCCACTCCTCTTGCGAAGAAGTACTGCTCCACTTGCTCCTTGTAGAGTTGGAATGATTCGTCCAATCTACCTCCATACGTTGGAAGCTTCACACCCTCTAGCTTGATTTCCGATAGCTGTCGGGACTTGTGAAGTTCCTCGAGTAACTGCGCTTGTTTCTCCATGGTCGCAACCATAGAGAGCAGCAGCTGTGCATGCTGATCGGAAGTCATCGGGGTGGACATTATAAACTAATGCAGTTATTAACTGATTAAGTGATATTAACGCTTAGTTACAGGTAGGTGATTGATCTGGACTCTTCTTTGTTTCTTTGATGCTTCTCTTGACAACCTTCGGTCCGGGTTTCAAGGACGTTTTCGACTTGGCGGGCGGTTGTTGGCGGGCGGGTATTACTTTGTACCCCGGCGGCCCAGAATAAGGGACCTGTACGGTTTTGCTCTTATGCTTAGCGATCTCGCGTGAGATACGCAAGTTCACAGTGCTCTCGAAGCTAAGCAAGTCGCTGGCGTGCGCGAGTAGGCGAGCCTTGATGTTTTTGCGCGAATCAGAGCGCAGAGCAGTGTCCAGGTGTTTTTTCGAAGCGGCGAAGAATGCGGCTGGTGCGACGGATCGATTCTAGCAGATCCGCGCGGCACTTATCGGCTTCGTCCGGTTTTCTAACGGACAGATGAGCTAGCGAGTCGTTGATGTCGAGTTTCGTGGGTTGCTTACGGTGGTGACGGGTCATGAACCGAAGTGCTAACCTTCCGTTAACCAAACTGACTTATTACCGAAACGAGACGATTTATAGCCAATTAAGACAACGATCTCGATAACGGCGGCAGTACTATTGGCCCGGTAGGATTTACAGCCAATAAATAGAAGTCCCTGCCCTCACAAAAGATTGGGACTTACGAATGGATTCTTCTAATCACTGCTCTTGAGCGGCGGCGGTGCTGCGAGGACGGCAAGCACGGCGGAAACGGCGGTACTGCAGGAACGGCAAGTACGGCGAGGACGGCGGTGCTGCGGGGGCGGCAAGCACGGCGAAGACGGCGGTGCTGCGGGGACGGCAAGCACGGCGGAAACGGCGGTACTGCAGGAACGGCAAGTACGGCGGAAACGGCAAGCACGGCAAGGACGGCGGTGCTGCAGGCGGCGGTGGTTCAGGGACCAACAAGTGCTACCAGATGTGGGGCTTGAGCTTAACTTGGTAAATTAAAAACTGACATTTTAGGTCCTTAGTTCGCTACTCTTTAGCTACATCTAAGCCTATCCTTTCTAGAAGCTTCGTGGGGACGTTATCCTATTACGTCAGGTTGTGTAACCCGTTACTTCCTGTACTATCCAATATGTAACCTGTTACTTCAGGTACTATCCAATATGTAACCTGTTACTTCAAGTACTATCCAATATGTAATGGTTGTGTTGCCCGGGTACGTGAGATATCAAGTCGCACGTACCCTGCGGCCTGACAAATATCGTGGGCTAATTTTCCTGTTATCAACGAGTCAAGGGCATGTTTTTATAAGCGCGTCCGTCAGTGGAAATACTGGCAGAGAAGCAAGCGGGCAAAAGCTTTGAGGTTCTAGCCTTGAGATTAGTGGATATTTTCGCTGAATTGAAGGTGGGTAGTTTTTGATTTTACCTAAAGAGTCGTTATCAAAGACACTACCACTGAAATCAAGCGCTTCGTATTTTTTTTAACTAAGTCGTCAACGAAATGCAAGAAACAGATGATATAGCCAATAAATTGCAAGAAAGATGATAAAGTCGATGAAATGCAAGAATAAAGTTTGCAATCTTTTTGCCTTAGGTCTTAGATAAGGGTTAGATAGAGATACTTATCATACACAGTCTACCATTTACAATCGCCCTTATCGATGACTTACATTGTTTGCTGTGTGCTCCTCGTTTGTCCAAAGTCTGGAGACCAAATGTGTCGGAAGTATACTCCAACGTATCCTTCATCTCCACGACCGTCAGATTCTTGAACTGAGTTTCAATTTCTTCGAGCTTGTCTACCTCTAAATAACGACCAGAGATCGAACTCTGCCACGGCATAATCATGTCGTCAGCAGGGGAGGCAAAGAAGTGAGCTTGTTCGACTTTTAAAAAGTTTTCCGTGCGCCGTTCCTTGTCAAGTTTGCATAAGTCATCCCCAGGCAGACAGCGGTTCACTTTGTTATACAGGGGAAGAAAGAAATTGGCTGTCGAGAAGCTACTAATGTGTGGCCAACGGCTTAAAGTGAACTGGGAATACGAGTACTGGGCATCAGGATTTTCAATCATGTAAAGCGCGAATTCCCTCTGTAGTTTTCCATAGTAAACTTCCGGGCTGTATCCACTGTAGTTTTATGCGGTTTCCGATAGAATCATTTTGAAGAACTCACAGCCGGCAGCAATCGCCTTTTCAACTCTCTCGGGGCCAATGAATTGACCATTCTGTAAACGAGCTAAACTGATATAGCGCTTGACTTTATGGTCATCCATTTCCTCAATAACTGTCCGAGAAATGAGACCACCTTGCGAGTGAGCAACGAATATGTAACCATCATTGTATGCTGCGTTACTTGCCACAAGCTCACGCACTGCCTTCACAGCCATTGGCACTTGAGTCTGGAGGAATTTAATTGAGCAAGGACCATCACAGAATGATAAGGACTCGATGATGCGACCTTGAGCCGTCAGATTGCTCACGAAGTTTTTTCCTCGATACAGCTCAATTGTTCGTTCACTACAATTGCTACGTCTGCCTGCGCGCTCGAGTCGAGTCGATACTATTCACTTTAGTATAAACTTGTTCCATGTACAGGTCTTGTCGTATTATTTATCTTGAAATTTGTATGCTGCCAGAATGCCTAATTTGATCCCCATACTAATGTTCGACGACTACCTAATATGGGTTTGCCAGAATACCTATTTTTCATTTAAATTGGTACTAGTAGTTAGGTAGTTCTACCTATTTTTAAGAGGCATGGTTATCTGTGGTGGCACGGTAATGTGTACCATTTTATTGGTACGGGTGTGCTAGACCTGTTAGAGCAGACGTCTGATCTACAGCTTGCGTAGAGATAGATACCTTTCGGATCACTAGAAGTATCGCGATGTGGGCACGCTTCTTTTTTTATTGTTAGTTAAGTTTAAAACTCGCTCCGGTGAAGCTTAAATGAGGCATTTCGTACTTTTTTCGAAGCACAATGCCGAGCCTGGAAATGGCAGTCCAAACGGAGCAAGACATTTGCTATGAACGGGTCGATTCGAATCTAACATTCATGCTACGTTTGTCTAGTGGAAGAACTTGATGGCAAACGCAATGCAGAGTCTCGTGTGAGCAACTCACTGCGAAGCAAATCTACGGCATGATCGAGCTATCTCCCGCTCTCAATTGTCGTGAAGACCACATTTGCAAGCCAGTACACCATTCAGTTCATTCATGCTGATTTTTTCGAAATGTTTTTCCTAGGGAAGTGTCATACCAAATACAACACAAGCTACTACTTGATGACCTTGGTACTACCAAATGAGCTTTTGGACGCGATCAAATGACGTGCTCAATCGCCATTCTGCGTCGTCGACTGCTGGGTCGTGTGCGAAGAAAATTCAATGGAAGAGGAGATTCCAAAGGCTTGTCGTGCGGAAATATCCAGACAGTTTGCATCGTCAGGACATCCTGAATTACGTAGCTCAACACGTTCTTTCTCTAAAAGAATGTGCATGTTACGTGAACAATTGACATGTCACCCTCATGATATAATTATTATACACCTCGGTATACGACCCGACGAGAGCCGTCAATACCTAATTCTCTGCATTTCTCACCTAATTTCTTTAGTGATAACGCACCCCGCCATAGAAAGCGTCTCTATCGCAAACGTTCTTCTAGTATCTGCCATAATATTGACCTGGATAGCGATGCGGTGGACCTTGTTGAACAACAACTGGCTGGACGTAGACGACACGCTGTGGCGGTGGATGACGGCGATCGTTGCGCTGATCATTGCCGCAACAACAGCACGGAGTGAGAGAGCCACAGAGACAGCAAGCCAAACCGCCGTCGTCACATGGAATGCAAATGGGGATGCACATGAGTTTGGGTTCAGAATCAGACTTGGGTGCTTTCGTACTGGGAAATTGACAATAGGAGGATGTCGAAACTGCCTACTGGTGCTCTAATGTCCAACACCAGATAGAAAAAGCAATGATGGGAAAAGATCCGGTCCAATTACAGAAAACCACCGATAAGTGCTACAATAACCAAGAGAATATTATGTAGATAAGAGCACACTTCTTTAGCGCCAATACAAAAACCATGTGAAATCCTTAATTGGGTATAAGGGCAAGGATGTTACACCCCATTTCCTCCACACCATATGAAACTGCAGTTCACGCACGAGAATGCAGCGTGGCGACTGCAATCCTCGAAAAATTTGCATTTCCACATGGACGCGTCGACAGAATATTTCCGCTCGTGTTAGAGGAATTTTGAGCCATCACGTACCACCTTTTCTACAGTAGTTAAGTCTTAAACATACCGTATTCGGCAAGAACAAACTGAAATCGGCAAACCTGGCAGGTTGCCTATTATTCCTCTAAGAGTTTATATTTATGCGGGGAATGAGTACTGTACACAGGGGCATTCCTACGTAGGACAGACGACCGTGCTACGTAATGACACGCTTGCTGTGACCACCTTCAGTGACTACTGTTGACCATAGTCTTTTTCATACAAATTAGATATTGTTCTGTGTGTATAGGGCCTAGTATTATTTATTTTTGAGAGCTACTGTATGACCCTCTTTCAGAATCGACTCTAGGTGGACCAGGAGGCGCCCAAGCTGTTGATTGGATCGCTAAATAGTACTCCCTCCGTCCCAAAGTTATTGTCCGATTCACATTTTTTAAGCGTCCCATTTTTATTGTCTTATTTTTATTAGTTTATTTAAACAGGCCAAGAGTCTAGAAGGAGACGAGAAAAAATGGGGAGACCAAATCATCCAGCTTGGCAGTACTTTGAATCAAGAGAAAGATAGACCGATCAATCCCAAGAGATTCTTCATCTTTCTGGCTCCGTAAATTGCTCAAATTTGTCTTCAAGTATGAGCACGGATTGGCGCTCAATATGGCAGCGCTTGCTTAGCAAAGGAGAGGACGTGAAATTTTCCATCCGGGCAAGCGCAGCAGCGTCACTCGCACGGGTTAAAGCTTTAGCATTGAACACTTTTGTCGGACCGAGCGTGAAATAAAGCGTCAGAGTGGTAGGATGCGTGGTCTCACGAGCGATTGATGGAGCGAGGTCCTGCCCCCAAAGAGCAGATATCAGGTCAGCTTGGATCTCAGGGTTGGAGGTTGAAACAGGAGGCAATTGTGTCAAGCAAGCCAGACGAGAGTACGTCGAGTGATGTTGTATCAAGAAGGAATGAAGAAGTAAACACGTGTCTTGAAGGGCTGTGGTGCTGATGGGAAGAATGTGTTGCGAGCGAAGCAAGCGCAAAAAGAAGTTTACGATTGTGACGACGTCAGGGGATGCATTGATCGATGGTGATGGTTCAGGGACGTTTTCTTGAGATTGGGCATTGATCGCAGCACATACTGAAGCCGGTAGCTTTTCCACTGCAGTGATTGTGCCATTCTAGAGCTCAAGCGTATCAAACAGCACCGATTCGTGCTTTTAGACTTCAAGTGCCAGATGGAGATAGTGACAAGCTGCTTGAGCGTGTGCGTCTTCATTGCCTGGCATCAACTTCTGACCAAAGAGATTCACGAGCTCAATTAACGCCAATCGGACGATCTGGCGCTCGTATTCACCTTCGATCGATGACTGGATGCTGCTTGTCAATGCTTCCTCGCACTCTTTAAACTGTTGGCTCATTTGTTCTTCCGTCACGAGTTGTGGAGCTCTTGAGCTCAAAGCCTTTGAAAGAAGGTCACCTTTCATGAGTAAAAGGCGAGCTTTGACTCCAAAGATTTGTTGAGTGGTGTGTTCCAGTGCTCGAAGCCCCTTT
Organism: Sclerospora graminicola; assembly: GCA_001887855.2. Classification (NCBI taxonomy): domain Eukaryota; phylum Oomycota; class Peronosporomycetes; order Peronosporales; family Peronosporaceae; genus Sclerospora; species Sclerospora graminicola. The sequence continues at coordinate 9,409 of MIQA02019901.1, forward strand.
TTAATGGATAATAGTGCTTTTTCGTGACGCATCAGCGGGTTCTCGTCATTCATGAGAGGATATTCCAAGAGCACATGAGCCAAATCAGCTTGAACGTTCACAAAGTCGGGAATCCCCGGTTGATATAGGTTAAATCTCTTTTGAACCTGCTGGAAAGCCGACGAATGACGAGTATCTAACTCAACCCAACCGTCATGTTCTAACAAAGCATCCAGCACGTCTTCAGCCTCGCTCAAGTGCTCGTAAACTGCTTTTAAAGCAGCCGGATTGGAAGATACGAGCGCTTTTGGACGAAGTAACGAGCTTAAAACGTGCAGTGTTTGAACATGAGAAATCGAAGATGACGTAGACGTCGCGCGAGCATCGTCTCGCAAGACAAAAAGTGCTCGTTCATCCATTTCGCGTTCACCAAGGAATACTGCGGCTTGCAAACGCTGCAACTCGAGACGCTGACGAAAATGTTCTTCTCCAGCGACTCTTGTCTCCTCTATCGCAATTTGAGCTGTCTTGAGTGCTGCGTCGTAATGACCTTGGGAAAGACAACAAGTGACAGTTTGTAAATGGCATTTGGCAAGAAATGTACTCCGAGAACAGCCGAGCGAGAACGGGAGTTTCTGATCAAGTTGCTGGAGAAGCAAAGCTTCGGTTCTCTGTGCCATCGCACGGTATGCTTCGATTGCGTCCTTGCTGTGTTGTTGAGCTAAAGTCCAATCTTTTTCGTAAGATGTAATGTAACTCAACTCCAGAAGAATATCAGCTCGAAGTTAATGAAACTGGAACTATTCCCTAGAGATTAAAGGCAATGTTTGGCTAGCAGCAACGTCATGAGCAGCCGTTTGGGTGTGAAGAAGTCTCGTTCCCTCAGTGCGCGTCTTGATCAAAGCCAACAGCGCTTGTGCCATTTTCTTGGCACTTGAACGAGCACTTGGTGCATATCGAGCTATGGCAACATGAAGATAGAAAATGGCTGCCAATAAATGCATTACCAGTGCGTCGTCGTAATGCTCGCTCAGATCTGCTTGTGTCTGCTCTACATTGAGCGCGCACAACCAGTTCAGCATGGCCTGATTGTCGTTGTCCAGCATCGATTTGCCATTATGGAATTCCACCGGATCCTGCCCAGGAGCTCTGCAACTGTTGCGACCTTGTAACAATGTCCCGAGCACTTGAAAGGCTTCCTCAAATCGTCCACATTGAATAAGTGCTTCGAGTCGAAATCTACGAGCATTTGCCACGTGATTTGCGTCCTCAAAACTCGTTGCCGCCACGTATTCGTACCCTGCAATGAGCGGCATGATAGTGGACGCATAGTGATAAACGTACGGGAGCAAAAGGTCTGGAATGAGCACAAACAAGAGACCAAAAGAGACTGGAAAGACGCCGTCGGGGTCCATGAACAACGTGCGTCCTGGCCAGAAGTGCCCAACCACTCGATACGATCCATACAAGAAACATTTGGTCGGATGTGACACGGAACAAGCGTAAAATCGAGTGAAGATAGCGACAGCCATCAGTGCGTAGTCAATGGCCTTGTACATGTTATTTCCCGTCGAGTACATGATGAGCTTGGACAATACGCTGCAACATGCCATACCTGTCCATAGCTCGTCCCCAGCATTTTTTTGTTCTTTACCAGCATGAAGCAACATGTTGAATTCAACAGCGATGAAGGACGAGTGGATAACCAGCAAGAGCTCACACGCAAGTCGTACGAGTGGCTTCGAGAGTTGAGAAAGTTTTATGGCATCTAGTTCCTTGACGATGGGAAGTGCAAACTCACGCCACAGTTGGAGGGCGTCCTCGATCAAGCTTCGCTCTTCTCTCACTCGTACAAATTTAGTGGTGGAATTAATAGAGAAAACAGATCAATGAGCTGACGCATATGTATTGATGGTTCTTGGAAGAATTGGGAAGTATGCTGAGGGCTAGTCTTTTAATACAAGTTCATCTGTGGATAGCTGGCTGCTGAGATTGGATAAACGATTTCGAGCGCTGTAGTACAAGGCTGCTGGACAAGTGATGTTATCCGGTAGAAGACCCTCTCGTGCTAGTTTTTCTTTGCCCATATGGGGCAGTTTGTAATTGTTTCCACCGCCGCACCTACCAAGCATTTCTGTAACGATAGGAAAACATGTCTCAGCTTCCTAGAGCCCATTGAATTAAACGAATTTACGACAGCTTCGATGAGCTCATCGATATTGTTTGGGGCTTGCTGGTGTTGCAGCGATTGTATTGCTCGAAAAAAGCCAAGATCAAGAACATTCATATCGGGACTGTTGGGAGGTTGATAGACTAGACGGATTTGAAATCCGTCTTTGTCACCTTCTCGGATCAGGTCCGGATCATCGGGCTTGGGGTGAGGCTTGGCGTTGTGATGTTGGACAAATATTTTGATAGGACCCGTTTCGAAGCTACTCGCTGGGCGTCGTGGCCATTGTTTCCGAATTGCCGGAAACACATACTCTATCAGGAATCGTTTCGTGACCTCTTTGTTTACCGACTGAATTGGTTTTGTTTCCATTGTCCCGGCTGGGTGATTTTTCGATGAGCGCTGCGCAGGAGCACGATAGACGAGCGGGAAAATTCCAATTTTTCCCGAAAACCATTGGTTCTTGACAGGATTAAAGCGTGGTAGCGCTACTGCAGCAAGAAACATTACTTTTAATACAAAACGCTTGCTCTTTCCTGTTCGATGGGGTGGTTCTTCATCAGCGGCGAGATAAAATGTCCCACATTCTTCGGTTAAATTAAACCATTTTTCATCAATATGAACGCGATTCCATTGGCTGTAAGACCAAGGATCACCGTCCTTAAGTGTCGAGGCGTCAATTTGATTGAAAGCGTAAGCTAGCCGGGAAACTTTATTTTCATCTGTAAGAAATGGCTTTAACGCATTCGTATGACGTTTGGTGATTCCTTCGGTGATGCGACGATGGAGAGTCGATTTGGATACATTAATAGCACATGCCGCTGAGCGAATATTCTTTCGCAAACGTCTATCAATCATCTTATATTTTCCAATATCAATATCAACTCTTGCACGCCCTTTCTTTCCAAACATTCGAGATGACACATCAGCGAATACATTACCATTTGCCAGCGATTCTCTACCGCGAGTCCATACCCGATTGATTGTACGCGTGCTAACACCAAATACTTCTGAAGCGGCTTTTACAACACCATACCGCAGCCTCCCATCGACAGAGCTTGTTAACAGATATTCGTATACCGCCCGCCGTTGCCCTTCGGTCAAATTCTTCTTACTAATAGGAATAATAGCACCATGGGGTACCTCATCTTCAATCACTTCGCATTTATCGAAAAATTGTTCTACAACAAAATAATTTGTATCAATGCAAAGCTGGTTTCCACCATCACCAGCTCCTTGATTGGCAGAGGCAGGTGCGAAATCCATCTACCTGCCGGTGCTCCGTCAAATTACTTCCAAATTTAGAGATAGTTTTCGGACCACAACTTCGGGTTGCGGAACGCGTAAGCCCTCAAAATATCAGCAAATGAAGCCCTTTTAAATCTCTACATTTTCATATAAAAACTAACAAAAAACAGTATTTTTGACCTTAATCTCGGTGTTTAAACAACAATCGGACAATAACTTTGGAACGGAGGGAGTACCACTTTCATGGATTTTGGCGAATCCAGTACGCAGTCGAGCCAATTTGAGTTTCATTGGCAGCAAATAAGAGTGGATGTCCAATCATAGAATGTTAAAAAACGTTGATAGGTCCAACCCAGAAAATTTGGTCCACCTAAAGTCGATTCTGCAAGTAGGTTTCATAGAGCCGAAATTCGATGATTTTGTTGTTGCCGTTCTAAATTCGAACTAGGACTGGAAAATGTACACCTACACTGTACCAGTTATCCGCACATACCGGTAGCATAAAAGCGACTTTTGAAATCTCGAAACTGCTTACCGTAATCTGCAAGTCCTAAGCGTTCGTCGTCTGCGTATATTGTCCAATCATATCACATTGGTTAGGACAATTACAATTTCAATAAAACGAAGGTACCCATATCTAAAAATAACGCTAAAAATAGGGTTCAGCCACACCAGTAGTGTAACAGGCTAGCTGTTACAGGCTTACACTGTTTGAATTGCAAGTGAGGAAGCGTGCAATTGGTTAGGAACAAATATAACTTGTTCCTTAATAGTTTAATTAAGATTAGGTTCGGACTATTTAATTAATTAAATAGTCCCTTAGTTATATATGTTAATCTAGATAATTAAAAACGTAGCGCCCCTCCAGTGCCCAAGGTGCCCCTCTCAGCCCAATAGAAACATACAAAAAAATGCTGCTTTTAGTCCCACAACACGTCTTTCTCTTTGTTCTCTTCTTCTGGGACTCTTATAGTGTTGTCTGTTTAAGTGGACGCCAAAGTCATCATACAGGAATTCGGTTTGAGTACACACACAGCCCCCGTGAAACCACGGGAACCCCTATATTTTATTACCTGTAGTTACATACTTGCATATCGTGAGTGATGGAAGCCAAAAAAATAAAACCCAGTGTGGAATCAAAACCAACACCATTTGCATCAAATCAATATTAAAACCACCGCTCACGTAGCGGGCGGCGACCACTAGTATATAACTATGACACGTGGCTACAAGACGGTACGTTTAAGAGTGATATATTTATGAGTGGTTTAGATCTAACAACTATAATTAGATCTAATCATATAAATATGTAATGTAAAACTGATCTAATAATACTCTTATTATTAGATCTTTTCTTAGATTCGATATTTGTATCAGAATCTGTTTCTCAGGGTGGATTGTAATAACTATAATCCAATATTCACATTTCAGACAATAAGTCTGAAATTGAACTGTGATAATTTCAAATTAAATATCACTTATGTAATGGTACCCCATTACATCACCCCCTTCCCCCACTCAAGGTGTTTTTTTGGCCAATAATATTATGTAGTATTGGCCAATCGAATTATGGCCCTTGTTGGCCATAACGATATTCTGTTATAACCCATTAACGACCATAAAAATCAAATGGTCGAGAAACGCGGCGGCGCTCTTAAGGGCGCTACCGATACTGCTAACGCAGCCTCCACCTCTGCATCACGTGCAGAGGTGCCAACATCGCATGTCGACGCTACTAATGTAGCGTCGAAGAATAAGCCGAGAGACCATTTGTCTCTCGTAGTAGACACTGCAGAGGCAGTGTCTAAAAGAGGACAAGAAGATGTCGCTAGTGCGACATCTTTTGCGCTTTCACCTGCCGACGGGCGGGTGGCGAAGAAGTGTCCATCTGTCTCCGGAGAGGCATCTGACTCCGAAGAAGAGGGTGAGGACGTCACCGTCCTGCGCAATGAATCTAGCGAGCGTAAGTTCGCTAGAATTGCTTCGCCTTTAAGTGATGGCGAGGTGGATTCTGACGCTGTCGATTACGACAGCGACAATTCCGTTATACGGTGGCATGAGGAGCGTAGAGCTCCTCCTGGTCCTCGTCACTCGCCTGGTCGTGACGATGGCGTTGAGATGGCAGGTGGTGCTCGACCTGCCTGTGCAGAAGCGGCTTACGCTGCTTCTGATTCGTCATGTCGTACGGAACCACATGTTCCGTACAAGTGGGGTTTTGGACCCCAGAATGGACGTTAGTGCCCGAGAGTGGCGGGCACCCCAAGCGCGATTGTCAATACCCGTTGTTTGACATCAACGCGCTTGATGATTGCGAAGACCTTCGCAATCACAACTTTGATCGAAGTACCGACGATAGACGTCGGTACTTTATCGACCTTTTCTATCAGGCTCGTTACTATACGAACCGGAAAGGGTCGCGCAAGAACAGGGACGATAAAGACGCCCTGACGCAAAGTTGGAATGCCTTTGTTGAGAACTACAACAAAGGTCCCGACGATTACGTGAACAAAGTTCACGTAAACCGCGAGCGCTTCTTAAAGCACTCACGCTCAGGAAAAATGGAGTTTATCCATTTTACCTGCATCAAAGAAGGAATTTCTTGCGGAGTTCCTTCTCACTTAGCTTGCCCTTGTTGTCCCAAGGGAGCTCCTCGTCTTACCGAAAAGGAGCTACGAGGGTACCGAGGTTACTCGGTACCCGCTAGTGTTAAGGGCCTAATTGATGCCCTTAATGTATCAGCACCTAGTGCTGATACTTTGCAACCATCAACACCTAGTGTTGATGCTTCTTTCGAGTTTGAGGAGAAGTTTTTTTCTCAAACTCCTGCAGGAGGTCAGGGACATCCGCCCTTAGCACCTCAATCGGTTCCCAAGAGTCAAACTCTTGGGAATACCCCAACCAGCGTACCAGGTACTCGGTACGCTGCCCCTTCTTATAGGGAACCGAGCGCTTCGATAGTAAGCGCTCGAGAATGTAACGCTTGTTCCCCTGATTATCAATCAGGGGCGGCGGGGGTTGGTAATTCCCTCGGCGTTGTTGTTGCGGGGCATGGTTACCAGCTCCGCAAGATCGAGAGGCACTGTAACGCCTTGAGCAAAGACATGTGTCACTCGATGAAGACTTATCGTTCTCATCGAGACGATATTCGCGACATTCTGAGCGCGCATCTCGTGATGCAGCAGAAGAATGATCTTCTGCTGGTCGAGATTGATCGACTAAAGTCGGAGATGGAAACTCTCCGGACTTCTCACAATCGGTTGGAGACCGATTACAAGTCTCTCTTGGGAGCTTGAAGAAGCACGACATTCGTCGTGGGGATGCGTCTCGTCCGAAGACGTAGACGATTGATAAGGCGTGAGCCTCCCAACGTAAAACGTTGGGTGAAGGCGCATGGCCGCGGGAATGTCTAGTGTATAGGCATTCCCCTTTACGCTTTGGCCCTTAAAGGGTCCAATGAATTTAGGGAACAACTTCCGCGTAGGGAAGTTGCTAATTGCATGTGTAGGCAAATTAGTTGTAGATAACAACACTAATTCACCTTTTTGAAAGGAATTTGTATTCTTCCTTCCACTTCTATCTGCATTCTGCTTCTGCTTATCAAAAGCAGAAGCAAGTGCATCTTTCACATAGCGTATTACAGCTTGGCGCTGTAATACGAATTCATCTACTGCTTTATTAGCAGTAGATGGGCTGTCTTCTTTGTCGGCAGCCATTGCTGCAAACCCATATTCTGAATAGGCAGCTTCAGTATCAACTGAAGCTGCTTGAGTTTTTTACTGTGTTAACAGTAGAAGACTCGTCAGTCTCATCGCAAGTTGCGTTTGCAACTTGCGCATCGACTCGCTCAAAGTTTGAGCGGGTCCCTCCCCCACTTAAATTTGGCGTTCCGCCAAGTAAAGCTGGGGTTCGTGGATGTCTAACGCATTCAAGTAGAACGGTGTATGCTTCGTGGAAGCATGCACCGAGTTATTTATTACAAACTCAGTGAGTGGCAAAAAGTCACTCCACTGCTCGAAGGCATGCGCGTATGAACGCAGCATGTCTCCGAGACTGCGGTTAACGCGTTCAGTCTGCCCGTCCGTTTCCGAGGACACATCGTCCCCTTCGTCAAGCGATTTACAACATATTGGGCGCTCACGTCGCCCTTCAGCAGAAGAATGATCTTCTGCTGGTCGAACATGATCGACGAAAGGCGGGGTTGAGAATGTCCGGACTTCCCACAATGGGTTGGAAACCGATTACAAGTCTCTCTTGGGAGACTTGAAGAAGCACGGCATTCGCTGTGGGGATGCGTCTCGTCCGAAGACGTAGACAAAAGGTACGGCTTTAGCCTCCCAACGTAAAACGTTGGGGGTGAAGGCGCATGGCCGCGGGAATGTCTAATGTATAGGCATTCCCCTTAACGCTTTGGACCTTAAAGGGTCCAATGAATCTAGGGAGCAACTTCCGTGTAGGGAAGTTGCTAATTGCATGTGTAGGCAAATTAGTTGTAGATAACAACACTAATTCACCTTTTTGAATGGAATTTGTGTTTTTCCTTCCGTTTTTATCTGCATTTTGCTTCTGCTTGTCAAAGACAGAGGCAAGTGCATCCTTTACATAGTGTAACAGGGTTGCTGTTACGCGGCTTACACTGTTAGTTTGCAGTGAGGAAGCGTGCAAATTGTGTAGGACCAAATGTAATTTGGTCCTCCTTAGTTTACCTTAGATAAACTTAGATAGAAAAGTAATTAATGTATTAATTAACTATCGATTAAGTATATATATATTACTATATATACACCTAAGGCTACTTGAGTGCCAGAAGGTAAGTTTAAGAGTGAATATATTTATGAATGGTTAAGAGCTAACTAGTATAATTAGACCTAGACTAATCATAGTAACATGTAGTATAAAACTGATCTAATGATATTTTTTATCATTAGATGACTTGTCAGATTCAATTATATCAGAATCTGTTCTCAAAGGTGGATTATGACAACTTATAATCCAATGTTCACATTTCATGTACTACGACTGAAATTGAACTGTGATATTTCTATTTAAATATCACTTATGTAATGGTACCCCATTACATCACCCCCCACTCAAGCTGGTTGGCCAATAATATAATGTAATATTGGCCAATCGAGTGGTGGCACTTGTTGGTCATAACGATATTCTGTTATAACTCATCTTGACCAAAAGTAATCTAATGGTCAGCAAACGCAGCGGCGCTCTTACGGGCACTGCCGATACTCTGGAAACAGACATCACCTCTGCATCGCGTGCGGAGGTGTCGTCGAATGCCGACGCTTCGAATGTAGCGTCGAGGCGCAAGACAAATTCGAAAGACCGCTTGTCTCTCGTAGCAGACGCTGTGGAAGCAGTGTCTAAGCGAGGGCGGGAAGACGTCGCGAATGCAGCGTCTTCCGCGTCTCCACCTGCCGCAAGGCGGGTGTCCAAGAAGAAGTTCAACGACATCTTCGGAGAGTCATCTGACTCCGAGAATGAGGGCGAGGACGACATCGTCCCCGTCCACAACTCTAGTGGGGTTAAGACCGCTAGAACTGCTTCGCCGTTAAGTGATGGCGAAGTGGACTCTGACGCCGTCGATTACGACAGCGACAACTCAATGAAGCGGTGGTATGAGGAGCGTAGGGCTCCTCCTGGACCTCGTCAATCGCCAGGTCGTAGCGAAGACGACTTTGAGGTGACAGGTGGTGCTCCACCTGCCAAGAAACATCGTGCGGAAGCGGCCTACACTGCTTCCGATTCACTGTGTCGTGTGGAACGTCATGTTCCGTACGAAGTGGGGTTTTGGACCCCCGCATGGACGCTTGCCTATGATAGTGGTGGGCATGTGAAACGTGATTGTCAATACCCACTGTTTGACATTAATGCGCTTGACGATTGCGAGGACCTTCGCAACCGTCATTTCGATCGTAGTACTGACGATAGATGTCGGTACTTCATCGACCTTTTCTACCAGGCTCGTCACTACACGAACCGGAAAGGGTCGCAAAAGAATAAGGACGACAAAGACGCCCTTACTCAGAGTTGGAATGCCTTTGTTGACAATTACAACAAAGGTCCCGATGAGTATGTGAAGAAGGTTCACGCAAACCGCGAGCGCTTCTTAAAGTACTCGATTTCAGGTAAAATGGAGTATATCCATTTCACTTGTATCAAAGAGGGTTTCTCTTGTGGGGTTCCTTCGAGCATGAAGTGCCCGTGTTGTCCCCCTGGAGCTCCTCGTCTGACCGAAAAGGAGCTAAGAGGGTACCGAGGTTTCTCAGTACCCGCTGAGGTTAAGTACCTTGTCGACGCTCTTAAGGCATCGGAAGCTGCTAACGCTGCTTCGCAGGCATCAGCACCTAGTGTGGGCGTACCGCCCTCATCAACACTTAGTGTTGACGCTTCTTTTGAGTTCGAGGAGAAGTATCCTTCTCGAACTCACGCAGGAGGTCAGGGGCATCCGCCCTCAACACCTCGATCGGTTTCCAAGAGTCAAACTCTTGGGAATATCCCAGCCAACGCACCAAGTACTCGGTACGCTGCCCCTTCTTATAGGGAACCGAGCGCTTCGAAAGCAAGCGCTCGAGAATGTAGCGCTTGTTCCCCTGACTGTCAATCAGGGGCGGCGGGGGCTGATAATTCCCTCGGCGCTGTTGTTGCGGCGCATGGTCATCAGCTCCGCAACCTTGAGAAGCACTGTGACGCTTTGAGCGAGGACATGTGCCACTCGATGAAAACGTATCGTTATCATCGGGACGAGATTCGCGAGATTCGCGACGCGCAAGTCGTGATGCAGAAGAAGAGTGATCTTCTGATGCTCGACGTTGATCGTCTAAAGTCGGAGGTGGAAACTCTCCAGGCTCTCCAGGCTTCCCACCAGCGGTTGGAGGCCGACTACAAGTCTCTCTTGGGAGACTTGAAGAAGCACGGCATTCGCCGTGGCGATGCGTCTCGTCCGAAGACGTAGACGATCGGTACGGTTTGAGCCTCCCAACGTAAAACGTTGGATGGAGGCGCATGGCCGCGGGAATGTCTAAAATGTAGGCATTCCCCTTAACACCTTGGACCTTAAAGGGCCCAATGAACTTAGGGAGCAACTTCCGTGTAGGGAAGTTGCTTATTGCATGTGTAGGTAGATTAGTTGTAGATAACATAACTAATTCATCTTTTTTAAAAGAATTTGTGTTCTTCCTTCCATTCTTATCTGCGTTCTACTTCTGTAATGGGGTACCATTACATAAGTGATATTTGAATAGAAATATCACAGTTCAATTTCAGTCGTAATACCTGAATTGTGAATATTGGATTATAAGTTGTCATAATCCACCTCTGAGAACAGATTCTGATATTATCGAATCTAACAAGTCATCTAATGATAAAAATATCTTTAGATCAGTTTTATACTACATGTTACTATGATTAGTCTAGGTCTAATTATACTAGTTAGCTCTTAACCAACCATAAATATATTCACTCTTAAACTTACCTTCTAGCACTCACATCTCTTAAGTGTATATATATTGATATATATATACTTAATAGGTAGTTAATTAATATATTATTACTTTCCTATCTAAGTTTATCTAAGGTAAACTAAGGAGGACCAAATTACATTTGGTCCTACACAAATTTGCACGCTTCCTCATTGCAACTAACAGTGTAAGCCGCGTAACAGCAGCCCTGTTACACCTGGTAGCACTTAGTGGTCCGTCCTAACGACCACTTTTGACACGTTCCGCTAGTCAACTAGCAGTTCGAAGGTTTAAAAGCCGCTAGCTGTCATGACAACAACCAGTGAACGTGAGCGTGAGCGCCAGCTCGCGCAATACTTGGTTATGGAAAACTTCCCCAACTGGTCACCGAGTGCTATTACGACGGTAACCGAGATGATTCGGGTCATAGGACCCGAAATCATCACGATCCTCCGTGGCAAAACCTCGGAGGATGCCTTAGAAACGGTTTCCCGTTTCAAGAAAATGTACATCGACCCCCAGGTGCGCAATGCAATATTGCGCTCCCAAACGGCGACGGCAACAGCAGCGCCCGCATCTAGTGCGAGCGTTGAAGTAGTAAAGGCACGGATTCCGCCCTTTACTGGCGAAGGGGGCGAACCTCTTCGTAGGTGGTTCGCAGAGGTAGAGGATGCTATCACTGCGCAGAAGATTGTGGACCCGCGTTCACAAGCTTATTTCGCCACCACATGCCTAGGCGGTCGCGCCAGGGCATGGGCGATGAGCCGCAGATCCACTGATGGAACTGCGTTCCTGACATATCAGGCATTAAAAGCTGAGCTAAAGCACAACTTTGAAGCTCCAGAAATGGAGCTTAGCTGCCGTGAAGAGTTCATGGAACTCAGGCAGGGCAAGCTGAGCCTACATGCGTACGCTCAGAAAAAACAATATTTATTGTCAAATATTGTAAATGAACCGGTGCCTCCTGCCATGCAGGTCACCGCCTTCATGAAGGGACTGAATGACGGTCCCATCAAGCAGAGTCTTTACCGGGTTCCCCCGAAGACTCTGAGCGATGCTATAGACCAAAGCATCCGGGAGGAGTTCAGCATGCGTCGCTCAGCAGCGCATGCTGGGGTTAGTCGGAAAGCGCAAGCACCATTCGACTTAAACATGCCGCTAACGCAGCATGCTAATAATAATAACAACCAGAACTTCCAATCGAGACGAAGCTCACACTTCGTCCCGAGACACCCTAATCCGCGTCACAATGCGGGCGGAGGAGGTCCAGAACCTATGGACCTATCAGTTGCGGTCGCCTCGACACCGAGGCAACCAAAGAACAAGAAGTTCCTTCGCTGCAATCGATGCGCGAAAATGGGCCATTACGCCCATGAATGTATGGCGCCGCGTCCGGCACCACGCAGTCAGCGGACTGGACAGTCTGCTGGTAAGCGACATCAACAGGGGCAACCCTTGGTTGATGCAAAAAACGTCAGCAACCAGTGGGGGCGGGGCGCCCTACTGGACGGGTTATCTCGAATGCCGACATCGGCATGTGAGGATAATAGCCCCAGACGGGACTATGTCCTGTCAGCATGTGCAGGGAGAAGAGAAACCTCTCATCACCCTGGAGGTTAAGCCACATGGAAACGATGTCCCCATGCGCGCTCTGTTTGACACAGGAGCGTCAAACAATTTCGTTAGAACTGAGGTACTAACGTCGTTGAACTTCGAGGAGATTGAATCTCCAAGAAGCATGCTATCAGTCCGGTTAGCAACAGGTGCAACTGTGACTATACCGAAGCATGTTATTCGAACACGCCTCGAGTTAGACGAACTATCGTTCGAGGATGAATACATCGTCCTCGATCTTGACGACAAGTTCGATGTCATCTTGGGCATCCCTTGGATGTCCAAGCATCAACCAACGATCGACTGGGTTAACCTGTCGATCAACTGCGGCGGTATCACAGGATCTGATCACCCTGTGAGTAATCCGGCTGTATCTCATGATACAACCGCAGCGTCAGATAGCCTGGTGGATAGCGATGGCACCACCAGATCTAATCCGACTAGATCAGCGGATGGTACACCCGCTGATCAGAGTCCAGAGGGACGCGAACGCGCGACGAACGAGTCGTTGCGTGTCACTAATGTGTGCAACACGGGCGCAAAGCACCCCCGTGTTGAAGTTACTACTACAACCGATGACGGTCGTGGTATAGAGAATGCGCACGCGGCGGGAAACACCCACCGTGAAAAGAACGAAACCGTCACGGAAGCAAATGACTTCCGTGTCGAAAATAAAGAACTCACGACTAAGAACAGTCGAGAGTGCATGAACAACATGGTAGACAGTGGTCACCATGAAGAGAAGACCTTGTGCACAAGTGATGATCACCGTGCCACAGATCGGACAAGTGCGTCTGATCTAGCAGCTGTGTCCGTCGAGACGATCAACGTCCTGACGCAGACAGAGACCGGATTAGCTACCCAGTCTCTCACACTTGACAACCCTCCGAACCTAAGTTCAGAGATGATGGCCCTTCCAGCCTTGAGTTGGAAGAAGTTCGTAAAGAACTTGCGAAATGATCAGATCGAACAGATCTGCGTCATTGTCGCATCTGATGAGGTTGTGGATATTCGCGAGCGAATAGCCACTTTACAATTAGAAGCCATCGGGAACGAACTCGTTCCCAATGATCAAACCAAAGTTCAGCGCTTTGAAGCGCAGAGCTGGGAGTCGCTTAAGGCGACTTCTCCGTACTACGAAGTACTTTGGGAATACGCTGACGTATTCCCAGAAGAAGTACCTTGTGAGCTTCCCAAGGATAAGGGAACGAGACACGAAATTGATCTCGTCCCCGGCACGAAGTACTGTGTCACGCGACAATGGCCATTGCCGCGCGACCAAGTTAAGGCCATCGACGAGTTCTTTGAAACTCGTCGCAAGGCGGGACATGTGCGGGAGTCTACCTCACCGCACTCTAGCCCCACCTTCTGCGTTAAGAAGTCCACTTGTGGGTGGAGAATTGTTCATGCTTTCAATAAGCTGAACGCAGCAACAGTACCGGCGCAAACGCCGATACCGAGAAAGGATGTCATCATAGATGGCATGAGCGGGAGCACCGTTTTCAGTGCTCTCGATTTAAGGGATGGTTTCTACCAAATCCTTATGCGTGAGAAGGATATTCCTCTCACGGCTGTAAGCACCCCAAGCGGTATGCTTTGGGAGTGGCTTGTGATGCCACAGGGGCTTCGAAATGCCCCTGCTACCTTCAACAGATGCGTCACACATCTATTGCGCCCGGTGCGAGAGTTCGCGCCGAGCTACTTTGATGATGTGTTCATCCATAGCAAGGCTGAACATGGCAAAACTGATGTAGATATTCATAAGGAACATCTACGTCAGGTGTTAGAGCTTGTGCGCAAGCACAAGCTCTATGCGAACTTAAAGAAGTGCACCTTTGGTGCACCTGAGATACCCGTTCTTGGCTGCTTTGTAGGCAAGAATGGAGTACGCCCCGATCCAGAAAAGATCAGGGTGATCGTTGAATGGCCTCCGCCAACTAACGTCAAGGAACTTCGAAAGTTCCTCGGACTGGCGACATACTTGCACAAATATTCGTGCAACTATGCCGGTCTGATCCGACCTCTTTCTCAATTATTGAAGAAAGATATCGAATGGCGCTGGAATACCCAGTGCCAAGATGCGTTTGATGCAGTCAAGCGTAGCTTGACTGAGGCTCCCGTTTTGGCAATCGCCGACAACGAGCGACCGTTCCACGTCGTTTGCGACGCGAGCGATTTCGCCATCGGCTGCGCCTTGATGCAGCGTGATCACGATGATCGTGATCGCGTGATTTATTACCAATCGCGTCAGCTGCGCCCAGCCGAACGCAACTATCCGGTGCATGACAAGGAACTCCTTGCCATGAAGTATGCACTGGCGAAGTTTAGGATCTATCTCTTAGGAGATAGACCCTTCGTGGTTTACACGGACCATGCGTCGCTACGCACGGCCGTAAATTCGCCGCACATCTCTCAAAGAATGGCACGTTGGCTGTCATTCTTTGCGGAATACAACTTCACGGTTGAATATAAACCGGGAAAGCTGAACGTGGTAGCGGATGCGCTATCACGACGCCCCGATTACGAGACGAAACCGTCCGTAATCGAAGCAACCAGTGCAAACGCAATACGTTGCACTGCTCTGTCATCGCCGCTTGTGCGACAAGTACGTCAAGCGTACGAAACGGACGAGGAAACTCGCCTACTGATCGATTACTTAAGTGATCAATCTGATCGGAAGCGCAAGGAACTTCCAGAGTTCCTTCGCGCATGCGTGCATCGTTATCAATTGCACGATGGTCTGTTGCTTTACAGCACAGACCAAGATGATGTTAATCGCATTGTCGTTCCAAACGACGATGACCTCAAACATCAAATTTTGTTTGAGTACCATGATGCACCGATTTCGGGGCATCAAGGTCGAGAGAAGACGTATGCTTCTCTCGCACGCGATTTCTACTGGCGTAACCAGTATAAATGGGTACGTAAGTACGTCCGCGCTTGCGAGATATGCCAGCGCGTCAAGCCCGCACAGTCCGCGCAGGCTCCCCTCCAATCTCTGCCGGTTCCGACAGAGTGTTGGAAGTCCATTTCCATGGATTTTATCTTTGGTCTTCCGGCTGATCACAGTCGGAAAACAGGCATAGTGGTCTTTGTAGACCGTTTCAGTAAGATGGTTCATCTTGCTGCAGTGTCAGCAATGTCACCGCTGCGCAAACGGCGCGTATATTCGTTGACACGGTATTCCGTTTACACGGAATGCCGGAAAACATAGTCTCGGATCGTGATCCAAGATTTACAGGACGTTTCTGGCAAGAAACGTTCTCGTTATTGGGCACGCAGTTGAAGATGTCAACCGCGGACCATCCGGAAACGGATGGGCAGACTGAGCGCGTTAACCGCGTTCTCGGCGACATGCTGCGTTCTTATGCGCATGCCTTCGAGCAGTGGAGTGATTATTTACCACTCACTGAGTTTGCTATAAACAACTCGGTGCATGCTTCTACCAAGCACACACCGTTTTACGTGAATGCCTTACGGCACCCACGAACCCCGGCTTTACTTGGCGGTACGCCAAATTTAAGTGGGGGAGGGACCCGCTCAAATTCAAAGCGAGTCGATGCACAAGCTGCAGCTGCAACTTGTGAAGAAACTGATGAGTCTTCTACTGTTACCACAGAAGAAACTCAAGCAGTTTCGGAAACCGAAACCGCTTATGCGGAATATGTGTCGGCAGCAATGGCTGCAGACACTGAAAACAACCCATCCACTGCCAACAAAGCAGTAGATGAATTCGTATTACAACGTCAAGCTGTAATACGCTATGTAAAAGACGCGCTTGCTTCCGCTTTTGATAAGCAGAAGCAGAATGCAGATAAAAATGGACGGAAGAACACAAATTCTTTTGAAAAAGGTGAATTAGTCATGTTATCTACAACTAATCTGCCTACACATGCAATAAGCAACTTCCCTACACGGAAGTTGCTCCCTAAATTCATTGGGCCCTTTAAGGTCCAAGGTGTTAAAGGGAATGCCTATACCTTAGACATTCCCGCGGCCATGCGCCTCCACCCAACGTTTTACGTTGGGAGACTCAAACCATACCGATCGTCTACGGACGAGACGCATCGCCACGGCGAATGCCGTGCTTCTTCAAGTCTCCCAAGAGAGACTTGTAGTCGGCCTCCAACCGCTGGTGGGAAGCCTGGAGAGTTTCCACCTCCGACTTTAGACGATCAACGTCAAGCATCAGAAGATCACTCTTCTTCTGCATCACGACTTGCGCGTCGAGAATCTCACGAATCTCGTCCCGATGATAACGATACGTTTTCATCGAGTGGCACATGTCTTCGCTCAAAGCGTCACAGTGCTTCTCAAGCTTGCGGAGCTGATAACCATGCGCCGCAACAACAGCGCCGAGGGAATTATCAACCCCCGCCGCCCCTGATTGATAGTCAGGGGAACAAGCGCTACATTCTCGAGCGCTTGCTTTCGAAGCGCTCGGTTCCCTATAAGAAGGGGCGCCTTGATCCGGAAAAGATCAGAGTGATCGTGGAATGACCTACGCCAAACAATGCCAAGGAACTTCGTAAGTTCCTTGGGTTGGCAACATATTTG
Organism: Sclerospora graminicola; assembly: GCA_001887855.2. Classification (NCBI taxonomy): domain Eukaryota; phylum Oomycota; class Peronosporomycetes; order Peronosporales; family Peronosporaceae; genus Sclerospora; species Sclerospora graminicola. Next base: position 26,446 of record MIQA02019901.1, read on the forward strand.
CACAAGTACTCGTGCAGTTATGCCGGTCTCATTCGGCCTCTTTGTCAGTTACTTAAGAAAGATGTAGAATGGCACTGGGATACCCAGTGCCAAGACGCATTTGATGCAGTCAAGCGAAGCTTGACTGAACCGCCTGTCTTGGCTATAGCCGATAACGAGCGACCGTTTCACGTTCTTTGCGACGCGAGCGATTTTGCAATCGGCTGCGCCTTGATGCTGCGTGATCACGATGATCGTAATCGCGTAATCTATTACCAATCACGTCAGGTGCGCCCAGCCGAGCGCAACTATCCAGTTCAAGACAAGGAACACCTTGCCATGAACTATGCACGGGAAAAGTTTCGGATCTATCTCCTAGGAGATAGACCGTTTGTGGTTTACACGGACCAAGCGTCGTTACGCACGACCGTGAATTCGCCACACAATTCTCAAAGAATGGAACGATGGCTGTCATTCTTTGCTAAATGCAACTTTACGGTTGAGTATAAACCTAGGAAGTATAACGTGATAGCGTATGCACTATCACGTCGGCCTGATTACGAGACGAAACCGTCCGTAGCTGAAGGCACCAGTGCAAACGCAATTCGCTGCACTGCTCTGTCGTCGTCCCTTGTACGACAGGTACGACAAGCGTACAAAACAGATGACGAGTCACGTCTGTTAATTGATTACCTTAGTAATCAATCGAGTCAGAAACGCGATGAACTACTAGAGCTTTTTGTGCATCGCTACTGGTTGCACGATGGTCTGCTGCTTTACTGCACCGACCATAAGATGTTAGTCGCACCGTCGTTCCTAACGACGATGACCTAAAACACTAGATACTATTTGAGTATCATGATGCACCGATCTCGGGACATCAAGGTCGATAGAAGGCATTCGCTTCTCTCGCACGCGATTTCTACTGGCGGAACCAGTACAAGTGAGTGCGCAAGTACGTACGCGCTTGCGAGATTTGTCAGTGCGTAAAGTCTGCGCACTCTAGGCATGCCACCTCCAATCTCTGCCAGTACCAACAGTGTCGCACTAGCGACATCTTCTCGCCCTCTTTTAGAAACTGCTTCTGCAGTGTCTACTACGAGAGACAATGGGTCTCTCGGCTTTCTCTTCGACGCCACATTAGTAGCGTCGACATGCGATGTTGGCACCTCTGCACGTGATGCAGAGGTGGAGGCTGCGTTAGCAGTATCGGTAGCGCCCTTACGAGCGCCGCCGCGTTTCTCGACCATTTGATTCTTATGGTCGTAAGTGGATTATAACAGAATATCGTTATGACCAACAAATGCCACCATAAGATTGGCCAATATTACACCATATTATTGTCCAACCACCTTGAGTGGGGGTGATGTAATGGGGTGCTAGTACATAAGTGATATTTAAGTTGAAATATCACAGTTCAATTTCAGACTTACTGTCTGAAATGCGAATATTGGATTATAAGTTATAATAATCCACCCTGAGAAACAGATTCTGACATAATTATCGAATCTAACAAGAGATCTAATAATAAGAGTATTATTAGATCAGTTTTACATTACATGTTACTATGATAGTCTAGATCTAATTATACAAGTTAGCTCTTAACCATTCATATATATATATCACTCTTAAACTTACCTTCTTCTAGACACGTGGTTTAGTTATATATTCATATATATACCTAAGGGATTATTTAATCAATTAAATAGTCCACTCTAAGCTTTATCTTACTGAAACAATTGAGAATCAAATTACATTTGGTTCTAACTAATTGCACGCTCCCTCACTTGCAATTTAACAGTATGAGCCTGTAACAGCTAGCCTGTTACAGCGGGAGTGCAATTGCTGTCGCAGTTAATCGAAGTAAGGACGTCGGGTGTCGTTTCCTGCGCGACCCGGACGAGTACAACAGGCAAAAGCATCGTGGGCGAAAGCCAAAAGGGAGTCCGACAGCTGTTTGTCGACTATTCCGTGAGACAAGCAGCGGTGATAAGAGCGCGCGACAGCTCTGCGAGGATCTTGAACTGCCTTTTGTGTGAGCCGCGTTCAACAGCTGCTGAGAAACTCGCCGTATTTCAGCTACGAGAAGCGAGTCGCGTCGCCGTGGATGACGAAGCGCCATATGGAAGAGAGAGTTAAGTGGGCATGCTCCATGCTCGAAGCGAACACGGAGTGGAAAAGCATCGTCTTTACGGACGAAAAGAAGTGGAATCTGGACGGACCAGATGGCTGCCAATTCTACTGGCGTGACCTCCGCAAGCCTCCACAAACAACCATGAAGCGCCAGGATCGGTGATGATCTGGGGTGGCTTTTGCGCAGCCGGAAAGACGCCGCTCGCGTTCCTCGAAGGACGCCAAGACAGTGTGAAGTACACGCGGACGCTCTCGACTGCGCTACTGTCGTCCGCGGAGGGCATTGCAAGAGAAGAGTGGCAGCTACAACAAGACAATGCCAGCATCCACACGTCGTCTGCCACCCGCGCTTTCTTCGTACAACATGGTGTCCGAGTGATCACATGGCCAGCGCGCTCACCTGACCTAAACCTGATGGAAAATGGGTGGAGACACACGGTGAACCATGTGTACGCCAACGGACGGTGCTACAGCAACAAAGAAGAGCTCAAAGAAGCAATCTCGCGCGCATGGGACGATTTGCCTTCAGTCTATCTCGCACGACTCATTGCTTCGATGAGCAAGCGCTGCATTGCAGTGCTAAACCTCAAAGGGCGTAGTACACCATACTAAAATCAATATAAAACTGGCGTCCGTATGTGGTGTAGTCGCTCTCAGAAAATCTTCCTGAGACGCGAACACCCACGGGGGTCCCAGACGACTGACTACCGGAGGGGGTACTCCGTCCATCCGAGTCATGATCCGATCCGGCTTGAGGCCGGCTGGATCGGTCGCTTCCATCCGCTTGATCGCGACTGCTCGAATGTTGCATGTTGAAAGCTCACCTTGTGTACCCGTCAGTACTGGGTGGTTAGCTCTCTTGATGGACCCTAGGGCGAAAAGTGTAAATCCGTCCAATAGGGAGATGAAGTGTAGGACTAGGGGTAGCTCCTGGGCGGAAATCGTCACCGGGGAGCTCGTTGGGTAATATACTTGAACTTTGTATAGTGCCGGCTGGGCCGAGAATAGTCGATCGGCCAGCTAAACCAATAGGACACTTGAAGTTTGTATAGTACCGGCTGGACCGAGAATAATCGATCGGCCAGCTAAACCAATAACAATGAAGGGCGAATCCAAATGTGTATCCACAGATGGCCAAATGTCACCACTTCCCAATACTTGATACCGTGTTCAAAACACGGGCGACTTGAGGTGAGTATACGAAGTCGCCGCGACTCCCGGTCAGGGGACTTCCGGTGGGTTAACTTAACCTTCCCCGGGCAAACCAATAACAGCAAGAGGGGACCTTGTTAGCCCTCTGCCGTGAACCAATAAAAGCGACTTGTGTCTAAGAAAGCGAAACGTATACTGATTTATCCTATGTCCAATACTCCCTTTGTGTAACCTACCTCAAATAACACGCCTGACCAGTCATGTACCTTACCCAACGCAACCCGGCTAACTCCGACTCTGTGTACCGGTACGGCCGGTACACCAACCCCAAATGGTACCAACCCGGCCGGTACACCGAACCCATATGGTACCAGTCCGAATGGTACATTGTACCCGGCCGGCTCGGCCGGATAGCCACCCATCCACACCTCTCGGCCGCTGACGCTAGCAATCCCTTGGCAGCCTTTCCTACGATCCCGGTGCTTACTCCTTCCACTAGAACAATCCTCTTCTTTCAGGCTCCCTTCATTCCATCCTCACGAACAGTCCGCCATCTTGGCCGTCCTCTATCCGCGCCTCGGCCGTCAGACATCCATAATCCTTCCGTCTGCTCAGCCCGCTTATCCGATTATCCACGCCCCTTGTCAGGTCCGCCGACTTGATTTCCAGCCTGGCGCCGCCCGACCGCCTACAAGGGTGCCTGGCAGTCCCAAATTGCATCTTATTACTGGCCGGTCTGGGCATCCGGCTAGGGTGACATTTCAGCCAATCCGATGCGGGCATCCATCATCATTAGTCCGTTAACTTCTGGAGCACTTCACCACAGCCGCCCCTGAGCCTTGTCGCAGCCGCACAACGGTTGAGGCACGCGCTCATCACATTCCCCACACTTCGATTTTCAACGCCTCTATGTCTGAACGTGACAACGCCCCCATTACTCCTGTGCCGGGCCACTCCCCGGTCAATACCCAGCTATCGGCCGTAGGACCGGATGCCCATCTGGCCGGCCCAGAGCATCGCCCCGGGCAACCTGACCTTGCTGCTCTGCAAGCTCAAGTCGCTGCGCTGATCGCTCACGTAGCCAGTCTAGAGCAAGCAAACACCGAGTTGGCTGCGACCGCCCGGCTGGCTAGCCAGCAAGCAGACGAATCCCGGGTCCGGGAAGTCCTGGCGACTTTTCAGTCTCGCGACCGAATTGGCCGGCTGGAAAGTGAGAACGCCGACCTTCTCCAAGCGAGAGATCGCCTCCGAAAACAGTCGGACTCACAGCTGCCTTGAAAATCAAAGTAAGTACCTTCCACTTGTTCTGGTTCGCCTCCCACTCATTCACTCCGTATATGCTCTTAGACCAAAACGTCATGAACCTCCGTGTCTTGATGATCGAGTCTTTCCAGACTGCGCGTGAGTTGACGACGCGCTACGACGGCTATATCAAGCTCTCCCAACGGTTGGAAGGTGCGCAGCAGGAACTGGGCAAGTTGGAGGTTCGCCGGATCCGTCTTGCTAAGAAGCTAACCAAGTACCAGAAGGCGCTATACCAATCGGCCGATGCATCGGCCGACCTTAAGCGCCGGGTCCGGGAGCTTGAGGCCGCATACGCTGAAACCCAATCGGGAGTGTGTGACGCCCGGGAGGCGTTCACTCGGCTTGCGGAAGAGCGTGCGGATTGCTTTTCTTCTCTCCAGGAAGACCGGGCTCGTCTAGCAGCTTCGGCATCCCGGGTAAGAGGTCTCATGAAGGGTCCTGCTCCCATCCGGGAGGCTATCAGGCACCTCCTTGAATTGGCCTGTCCGCGGGACCCTGGTCCGGCCGCTTCCGCCACGCCCCTTCTTCCGTCCGCTGCTAATTCCGCCGCGGCCGCTCAGACATCTGACGCGGGAACTCCCGCCCCTGGTCCAGCGACTGGTGATACGGGAAAAGTTTCTCGCTTACGGATTTGGAATACTACCCAGAACCCTAACCCGCCGCCAGCGCCAGTCAACCAGCAGGCGGCTTCTCCCCTGCCCACTGAAGATCCGCCTGGGCACAAAGGCAAGCGCCGATCCAGTCGGGTTGCGTCGCTTCAAGGCCCCGTGGCAGCCAAACGGCCCAAACGGTCCGCCGCGCCGGTGAGCGCGGCTCTAGTCCATGGGGAGAGCGGGCCGAGTCCTAGGCCCACTTCGATGTCGGCTCCACCGGCTTCGGGAAAGTCCCCCCGTCTTCCTCGCGCTGCCAGATCTTCGTCGAAGGCTCCGACTACTCCGGCTCTCCTTAGCGTCTCCCCTCATGATCCCCAAGGTCCATCCACCGCCTCCCCTGATGGAGAAGAAGCGTCTGGCCTATCGGGGCTGGATTCTGACGAGGCTACCACTGAGGACCTCGAGGAATTGCCTTCCCCAGACCCCTTCGCCTTCGACGAGAACGAGTCCAAGGAATCCTCGGAGGAGTCTCCTCCGTTGTGGATTTCCCGCCGGAAGGTCATGACGGCCCTCGAACTGGCCGCGGCGGTCCCTTGGTCAAAGGCGCAGTTGGAAGGTCTGCGTATCCAAGACCTCACTGGCGCCTTGGTCACCAAGTCGTTGACTCGTCCGCCGCTGTGGATATTCCCACCGGCCCTCGCCGTGCCCAAGGCCGAGGACTGGAATGCCAAGCTTGTGGCGATTGGGCCGCTGAACGCAATTCTGTCACAGGAACCTTGGGCTATACTGGCGACAGAGATGCCGGACATCGGCCTGCCTCGTGCTGGCTGGTTCGCGGAATTGCGGGACGTCCGCAAGGAGTACCTCTCCCGGCATGGACAATCCATCTGGGAGTCAACTCATCACCTTTGCATTTCTGTTGCCGCCGGACGCGAATCTCCCGAGCTAGCCAAGTACTGGATCGACCGCAAGAACCGTCGCAAACGCGCGACTGAAGGCTGGGCTAAGGTCTGCAACTTCGTGGTCGATGGAATCCAACGCGGCCACTGCGACCTGGACATTTTCCTCCACCCGATCATGCTACATCTGGCCAACCGCCGCGTAGAGAAGAGCGGGATCTCGGCCGAAGGCGGGACTTGGTATCCAGGTTTGGGCCAGTGTCAGGTTCCCATTCTCCAAGCTTCTCTCGATGCGCTCGACCAGCAAGATCCATGGCGTAACCAGTTTCGGCAGGATCCCGATCGTCACCCTGGCCTCCGCGTACCCCGACTCCGGAACAAGTTTCGCTGAGCTTCGTCAAGGGTGTCCCACGAGGCTAGCCTTGCATACATCGTCTTCTTTATTTGTTACTGGCTGTTAACCTCGATAATACACTTTTCTTTCCATTTTTTACGTAAGAAACCGCTTGCTCATTTTCTTCGTCTGACTTCTCCCATCCGGCACCATACTGAATCGAAGACAACTCCGGAAAACCACTCCATCCGGCACCATACTGAATCGAAGACAACTCCGGAAAACCACTCCATCCGGCACCATACTGAATCGAAGACAACTCCGGAAAACCACTCCATCCGGCACCATACTGAATCGAAGACAACTCCGGAAAACCCTTCCATCCGGCACCATACTGATTCGAAGATAACTCCGAAAAAAGACCGATCGGACCCGACTAGCTCCATCCACCGATTACTCGGCTGAGCGGTGTTATCTGGTCCGGCCGTGCCTGTTGCCCTGGGGTCGGGCGGACTAGTTCTCCGTCCCACCTTCTTCGTGGGTCTGCATAACCCCGAAGCGATTCCGGCTAGTCCGCCGGCGGTCGAGCTCCCTCATTAAAGCTCCGCAATTTAAGTCTAGCTCGTCCACCCACGACTGCTCCTCGCAATTTTTCCACTGCACGAGAAACTCCCTGTGAATCCGCCCAAACCGGGTTTTCCGTCCGTTCCGGACGTCCAAAATTTCTTCTACCTCGTACTCGTCCGGGTCTAACGGCTTGTCCCAACTGTCTTCCGGCAGCAGAGCTTCATCGAAATCTAACCGGTCATTTTCCCCTGCAAGGCGTATATTCGGGCGGTCCGGGAAGTGCTTCGCCAACTTCAACTTGGAGACATGTACTATCGGGAAAACGCTGTATTCCGTACCGGCCGTGACCAGCTTAACTGCATGATCCCCGACCAGTTCTGCCACTCGGAAGGGGCCATGCCACATATGCGCCAGCTTCCGCGCATAGCCTTCCTTGACCCGATCCAGATACAGCCACACCCGGGAGCCGGGCTCGATGCCGTGTTCTCCGGCGCGGTCGTTGTTTTGGTCGGCGCGATCCTTGATTGCTTGTCGGAGACGTTCGTTTACTTGTTCCCTCGCCAGTGAGTAGTGGCGCTGCACTCCCACCCTCCAGCGGCGAGCGTCTCTGTCCCGGCTTCTGGTGCACCCTATTGGTATGGCGGCTTCCAAAGTGGATCGGGGATCCCATCCGTAAGCCAGATAAAAAGGGGTGTCGCCCCTTACCCGGTCGTACGACGAGTTGAGAGCAAAGACCAGTCTCTCGGCATATTCGTCCCAGTCGCATTGGTCTGCCTCCACCACGTACATCTTGAGGGCTCTGGTTAGGGTCTGGACCATCCTTTCAGCCTTTCCATTCGCCTGCGGGCGGTAAGCCATAGTGGCGCTCTGCTTCTGTCCTAGGATTTTATTGAAAGCTCGGAATACGTCTGCCATAAATCCGGGCTCCCTATCGTGCCGGATGACCTCGCTCGCCCCGAAACGCCTGAACACACATTCTTCGTAACTTTGCGCAACCTGTTGGGCGGTACGTGTGGAACTAGCCTTTGCTATAACCAGCCCGGTAAACAAATCCGTCCAGATCAGCAGCTCCGTATACCCATTTCGAGATTTGGGTAAGGACGGGATATGGTCCATCGCGATAACTTGAAACGGGTAAGTGGCCTGTATGTTTCCAGGCGACCGTCCTCTGATGGTCGGCCGGCCTTTCCCGGTTTCGCAATCTGGACAGCTCCCCACGTAGGCCTGAACGCTACGGTAAAGCCCCCGCCAGTGGAAATGTGTCTTGACCTTGTGATATGTCCGGCCGATGCCCTGATGCCCCCCTTCCAAGCTCACATGGTAGTGATGGAGAATATCCGGCTGTAGAGTAGCGGGTATGACTAGCCGAGCTGATCTATCTCTCTCGATCTCCGGCTGGTCGGCGTCTCGGTAGAAGAACAGTAGCCCGTTTTCGTCCACTTCGTAATCCGGGGCCAACTTGAAACATTCCTTAGTTTGTTCGGCGGTCAGTTTATTCACTTCTCCGTTAAGGTACGCCTTGAGATCCACTATCCACGCTTCCTCGTTCTGCGCTTGGAGAATCCGCTCTGCTCGCAACTGTTGAACTATCCCCTCGGTCATTGTTTCTGGGGATAATGGGCCATCGGCCGAAGAACGACGCTTCTGCGATCGGGTAACGGCGTTCACCCGGATTGTCTCCTCCATGTTGGCTGGACGGATGATCTCGGGCAACCGGTTGATCTCCGTCAGGTCTGATAACAGAGCCGGATCGGAAACCGTTACCCCCACGTTGTCGCTAAGGCCAGCGTAGCCAAGTGATCCGCGCTCTTATTCCAGTCTCGTTTGACGTGTAGCAGTTCGTGTTCCGGCCATCTCCGCAAGGCGGACATAACCCGATCATTTAACAGTCTCAGCCGCGGCGCCTTGCAATCTATCTCTCCGGTGATTTGTCGGATCACTAGGTTGGAGTCACCGCATATGATGATCCGCCCCTGTGTCCGGTCAGCCAACAGATCCAGAGAAAGCAGCAGTCCTCTATATTCCGCTTCGTTCACCGTGATGCCAGGCGTGAAATCCGAGGCGGCCGCGATCGCCTTCCATTCGGGCAACTTCCACAAAATGGCACTATAGGCTCCGACCCCTTTCTTTACACTCGCCGACCCATCGAAACTCAAAACCATTAGTTCCTCCGTGGGTCCCACGGTTGGCGGCGGCAACACGATAGTTTGTCGAGGCTGCTTCCGAGGTGCGATCGCTATCAGGGCTTCCTCTACTTCTGCCCTGGGGGTATGCCGAAAGCCACCATCGCTCGGGTCATGTGATTGTCCGGGCCGGCCGCGTCGGGGTTCGGCGGCCGGTCGCTTGTCTGGGCAGGCAAGGGCGCTTCCCCATTGGCTGAAGTAACCGACAAGGGCGCTTCCTCATTGGCTGAACTACCCGAAAAGGGCGCCTCCCTATTGGCTGAAATACCCGACAAGGGCGCTTCCTCATTGGCTGAAATTGCCGGCCCGGTCCGCGTCTCCGCTTGCCTATCCTGCTCTCTCAGCTTATGGTAATCCACCTCCCGCAACTCGTACAAGACCGCCGCATAGACGGCAAAATCCTCGATGAACCGACTGTAATAATTCAGGCTGCCCAAAAAGGATTGCATAGCCTTTAGGGATCGCGGGAAAGGCAGATTACTCAAGGACTCCAAATCCTTCGGGTTAGCCTCCAATCCGGCAATCGACACTTGATGACCCAGATAGGTTACCTTAGTCTTTCCCCAGAAACTCTTAACCACACTAATCAAAAGATTCCACTTTTCACACGTAACCATCAGTTTCTCCACTTTGTCACACAATAAATCCCAGGTAGTTGCCGTAACGAGAATGTCATCAGTGTAAGACCGCCGCCCCAAAACTGAGGGTTTTGGGTCGGGGTCCGGGTCACCTTCGGCAAACACATCCCCGACCAGGGCCGGATCTTGATCCGCCTTGATCTTGAAGTGTCCGTACAGCGCGTTATCTATCAGCCGTTGATAAATCTGCGGAGCATTCTTCAGACCGAACGGCATCCGGTTCCACTCGAACAACCCGAAAGGCGTCACAAATGCAGAGATTTCCCGTGCACGATCGGTCATAGAGACCACCCAGAATCCACTGGCCATGTCCAATGAGCAATACCACAAAACTTTATCCAGGTCCTCCAACAGGTCGTTTATCAGCGGCATCGGATAAATCATCAGCTTAGTCAGCCGGTTCACCAGCCGGTAATCGATACACAACCTTAT
>MIQA02019905.1:0-12392 GCA_001887855.2 Sclerospora graminicola
TGCTAAAAATGAGGATATTTTACCTCATACCTCAAACTGGCTGTTTGAGGGCTTCCTCCAACTCTAAAATGAGGCAGCCATTTGCCCATACTGAATCTCATATATTACCAGCAGATGAGCCACGAGACCTCACAGAGAATGTCAAACCAATATGAAATCGAGTCCACGCCAAGCTGTCGGTGTACTAATACTAATTTGACGAAGCAGCAATCTTAATTAGGTCGAAGTATTGCACTGCATTGCCTACAATTAGGGGGAGTGACTAAACATCACGTGGTCCATACCATGCAAATGGCACACTGCACCATGGGATACAAAAAGTTTGCGGGATGGATCCAAACACAACCGTTTTCGAGAAAAGATAATGCATGATCTTTAGCGTTATAAAGAAAATGAAAATATGGTTGAAGCAAAGGTCGTTTTTACTAGCTTTAAAACCCATTATCTGATTTCCCGATGAGAAATTTCTCGAAGCTTTGACGGCAGCCGCCGTGAACCGTTTGGTTCACCACCGCTTGTGTGGGGTATGCTTTTATCGGTGATTTCAGTGTTTAGATAGTTGCTAACGTGCGTCACAAACGGATTGATCACATTGCCAAAGTACTAGTTAATATGTAGGCACAGTCTGCAATGTTAAAGTGTACCATTTTCTTGGTACGGGTTTGCTAAACCTTAGTTGTTGTCTGACACACGTCCGATACGAGAAGAAGATCTACAGCCTGCGTAGAGATACCTCTCGGATCACTAGGAGTGTCGCGATGTGGGCACGCTTCTATTTTATTGTAAGTTTAAAACTTATCATATTTTGAAGCCACCTAGTTAAATGAGGCGCTCCGGTGAAGCTAATATGAGGCATTTCGTACTTTTTCGTAACACATTGCCTACTGCTTCAAGACGTGTAGCGACGGGAAATAATCATATGAACACACCAGAAAATTTAACTCGCACCATTTCCCGCATCATGGTAATTTCCCTTATTAGAATTCTTATCCTTCCAAGAATTTATTTTGAGAGGGCGATAGGAGACAGTTGTCAAAGAGCTTCCACGTGGTCTTAACGTCAGGCCGTAATGTAGAGTTAAGCCTCTGTGGCTGATTGGTGACGAGATGTGCTCAGATTCACGGTCGGTGCAGGTGCTGAGATACTACAATTGACAAGTCGACACTAGATTTGACAGCCGGGAAATGCGAGCGGATTACATTTTCTGTGGGTGTGGGTTAGAGTTTCCCTCAAAATTTCGCAATTTATGGCGACAGCATCTTGTCTGGTATTGTACGTGAAAGGGCACTCACGTGACTATTCTACTGTATCAAGAATACTCAGTGCTTGCAGATTTGCCGCTGTACCTACTACGGTATAGATTTTAGGACGGCGCAAGTGACTTTTTCCTCAGTGTAAACTATTCATAATAAATAATGTAAGAAGTAGGTCTGTTTCGACTTGTCTGCTTGGACGGCGCGTCGAACACACCACCATTCCAATTGTCGTAAAGTTTATACAGTATCTACTTTAGGGATGCCGGTCAATGCCTTCAAGATGCAGCACCCGTGCGATTTGATGGATAAAAAGGAATTAGGAGCCACAACGCAGCACAACAACTGCACGTACAAAAAATCCCACTACTCTTACACTTTTTCAATCAATATTCCTAATGACAAATCACTCGAAATAGTCTACAGTAGCTATTGTCCATTCACTTTATCAGGCTCCCTTATTCAAACGTTATAGCCCCTTTAGCGCGATGAAAGCGCTTTTATCGTTGATACTCTGCTTCATCGCGACAGCTTGTTCCGTTTGTGCCGCGGATATTCCTTCTGTAACCAAAAATCAAACGGATGTTTCGACGAAGAGACTATCACAGGTAGAGACCGATAGCGACAATGAACGAATGATGCCGATTCCCGTAGAAACGTCGGCTCTGTCCAACTGGGAAAAGCTCAAGTTTCTGGTATGGAAAAACAGAAAGAGCTCGATGGTGTTGAAAAAGTTTCAACTCAGCAATGATCCGGCCGAAACGTTGAGAAGCCCCAAGATGGCGCATTTAATGAGACTGTTCTCCGCCAACTCAGAACGACAGATGAAGCTGAGTCACCATTTGACGCAGCATTACGGGGATGGTGTTATGGCAGAGGCACTAGTGCAAGCAAGAGCATCCGAGGAAGAATCGACGAAAGCGACTGCCACGATTCTATTCCAACGACAGTTAGAAGGCTATCTCCAACGCGATTTATCTTGTGTCAAAGTGTTGGAGGAGCTGGAGATTCGCATGATTGACTTGGACTTTTTTGATCAAAAGCTGGTGGTATTGGAAGACTACATCAAGCTTTTTAATGCGAAAAACTCTGGTGACGAAACGTTAGCAAAAGTTTTAGCGTCAGTCATGGGAGGCGAAGACAAATTGATCCAGAGTTTGACAAAAGCAAAGAAATATATCTTTGGTCGAGACAAAGCCGTGGAAGTGGAATCGTCGTTGGTAGAACAATGGAAAAGCGAGAAGGAACTTACGCCAACTATCCTCTTGGATCGACTGAAGATTCGACAAAGCTTGAATAATCTCGAAAGCCTCGAAGCTGTCATAAAGTACATTCGTTACTATAACGGCATGAACCCAGATGCTAAGTTTTCACTGCTGACGTGGCTCACGAAGGACATGGACGAGGCCGTCGCGGCAGTGAAGCTGGTCGCGGCGAAGAAAATTGATGCTACGAAGAATATCGCGACTGTGTTGCAGGAAGAGCAGTTCGAGAAGTGGCTGGAGGTCGAGGAACCATTTCACGCGGTTTCTAAGACTCTAAAAGTAGCCCATTTCGACGACCAGAACGTGCAGGTACTGGAAGATTTCATTGCGTTCTTTAATAAAAAGAAAGCTGGGGACGAAACTTTGCTGAAGGTTTTGACATCAAGCATGGGGGGTGAGGCCAAATTGTTCGAGACTTTGATAGCAGCAAAAGCGACAAGAATCAAAGCCTTGCAAGTAGAAGGACTGTTAATCCAGAAATGGAAAGGCGAGGCAGATCTGAATCCAGAAATCCTCTTGGGTCGGCTAGGGATGAAACAAAGCCTGGAGAATCTCATAAGTTTGGAAGCAGTCATGAAATACTGTGCTTTCTATAACGATAAACATCCGGACAATAAGTTTTCACTGCTTACGTGGCTGACAAAGGCCATCGACGAGGGTGTCGTGGCAGAGGCTCTGTATAAGGCTAAAAGAGTTCAAGCTACGAAGAGAATTGCGTCTTCGTTGCAGATGGAGCAGTTTGAGAGTTGGGTTGCGAGTGGAAAGTCAGCGGATGATATTGTTGAGCTGCTGAAGTTGAAGGACGTCGAGTCCAACGTTTTTGCTAGTCGGAAACTGAAGATACTAAAGGCGTACATCAAGTTTATCAATGAAAAGAAGCCGCAAGTGAATCCTCCGGATTTGTATGGCGTCTTGCTGAAAGGTTTGGGCGACGGCAAGTTTGCCATTATGGTATCGGTAGCGATCGAATCAGCATCAGTTCAAGAAAGGCAGCAACTCAATAGACGTCTAAAAGACCTGTTTTCTCAGTGGTACGATGGCGGCGTCACCCCATCGAGCGCTCGCGAAAAGTTCTTTCCGAATCTTGACGGAAACGGTTTGAATCGAGTCGAGCTCATTCTTGGCAAGTACGAACGCTTTTACGCTTCAGGTGGAAAACGAGTTCGTTTTAACCTTAACGAGTCCTAATAGCGTCAAAGCACTCGAACATGTTGGGCCTACATCTTTTTTAATCATTGCAATTGATTTTTATATTTGTTTTCAGGTAATATTGTCCTCAGACTTCCTCACACTGTAAATGATCTATTTCAACCAATAATAAGAATCCAACGAATCGGATTGGATATAATAAAAGCCAACTACATACGGTACCAGGTTGTACCAACCGTTTTAAAATCGAACAGGAACCAACATAGTTATGGCCATGTGAATGAAGCAATCGCCTCTCCTCTTTCCGCATTCTCCCTCCACGACTTCAATTGTCGTCGGATTGAGATCATTCTTTGTGGATGCCGAGTATGAATGATGCAGAACAACTTGCCCATGTCAACGAGCTGCCAGTACGTTCGGTTGATGCTGTTTTGCCGTGCAGCCGTTGCCAGAAGCAAACATCGTAGCAAAGCCGTTATCGGTCGCATTTGAATGCAGTTTACATCATCTAAGTTAGCGAGTGTCGTTGGTGGTAACAACGTCTCTCCTACTTCTATAAGACGAATACTTATCTACATACAGCTCGCGCAAGCAAACTCCATATCCCGAAGGTAGCAAGGTCAATGTAAATACTACTTCTTTCAGTAATTTTACCCACCCTCTCAAACCGATCCTTCAATTATTTGGCACCGGAAGTTGCATGTAAATGTCATTTTTAAAAGACATTTACATGCAACTTAATAACAACCCAACCTTAAAAAAGGGTTGACTATGGAGCTTGCACGCGCAACACGCATGAGGGTGGATGGGACAGTGTACACGGTACCAGTGGGTGTCTGTTGAAGATTGTGCTATTCCTTCTACGAAATTTCCTTTGCTTCATCAGCGAATTCGGCTGCATTTATTGGAGACTGTAGTTGCCTTTGAAATTGGATAGCTTTTTTATGGAGTTCTTTATACACATCATGTGGAAAGAGACTGAAGAATACAAACAGGGTTTTCCACAGGCGATGGAGTCAATAAATTGGCGTCAGCTTGATGATGACGGACGCTCAAAACCAGCAGCAGTAACAAAGCACGTGGATGAGAATAATTTGCACTTTGAGATGCTTGGGTTTGGAAGATGTAATAAAGCCTCGTTTTTTACAAAGGAGTAGATAAATAAGTTATTCATCTGCTCTTCATTCAGAATAACGTATGGACACCTCTACAAAACGAAGCTGCTCTTTGTTTCAGTGAATTCGGCTTTGCATGGATACAGCAGTGCAAACAAGTTGAAACCATGGTACCGGAATCGCAAGAACCCAACCAGATATCGGATGTGTGTGGAGTTCATCGCCACCGAGCTGGACTTTAAGTAGATGGCACAGAAGTCTATGAAAACAGTGTTCGACCCCAGAAAAGAATTCTTAAAAGATATTTAAAACATAAAGGGCACCACAAAATTGATGCTTGACTTTTCAAAAACGGTCAATCTTTCCCACATTCAATACCAAGATGACAAAACGGTGAAGGAGGTTGCATTTAAATAAGAATCTAAGAAGGTGTCAAGTTATAAAGACATTCATAAGTGCATGTATTTTTTGTGCTTATCAAGACGAGTGAGTCATCCTACACCGTGAGACATTTTTTCTTCAGCTATCTTCAAGATACGTACAAAACATACAAAAATTGTAAGCAACAACGTTCGTCCTACGAAGACGTTCACCTCAATAACCTGTCAGAGAAAAATCGAAATACGCTAACGTCCAATTCTAGAAAAGTGAGTTTTAGAAAAGGGTCGAAGCGTCCATATGAGGTGAAGTTGCTAGAAGTATGATATTAATAAAATGTGCTAATATACTATATTTCGCTTGGGAAATTAAGAAATGTACCACATTAATGTCGACGCTTCGACCCGTTTCTAAAATGACCCTTCTAGAATTTTATGGGAATGCTTCGACCCTCATTTTCACACTAGACATTCAGACCTTTTCTAAAACTCCCCTTTCTAGAATTTGAGTAAGTACAGTAGATATTGTGACTCGTCCCATTTATTTCTCATCACACGCATATAAGGGTGCTGTGTCAAAACAAACTGCTAATCACTTTTTGGGTGATATAACAAGGAAACGCTATTTAACAACGACAAGTTTCCAAATTGGGTTGAAATAATCCGATATTGAACCCGTCAGCACGGGACAAACTTATTTCCGACTTAAAAAGTCCAAACACGGAGGCTTATGAACAACCACTGGATGCGTAATTAGAAAGTGTTCCTTATTGTTTCTTTAATTAAACCACGTGAGCTGAATTTATCGATGGCACTTCTTTCGTCGAAGTTAGTAATATGTTAATTTGACCATTTTATTCACATTGCAACTCTGTTGGCTTCAGCTAACGTTCAATAGGGCCGACTTCGTTCTTCACCGCCAAATTTTCGTTTTTCAACTCGGTCTTGCCATTCCTTGTCATTTGATATGTCATTTTTCAATATTGCACAAACTATAGCGCCTATCTCATTGTTTTCTGTTATGTGAATGTGGAATGAATAGCATCGCTTATCCGACCGTACTTAGCGTATCCTATACAAACTATAAATACAATTGTGCAAATCCTCCGACCACATTTCAGATATAGTCTGGTCAAGTATAAATGGATATTTCATGCCTTTGATTGGTCGGAACCAGGGGTGGGATGACCCGCGATATGCCTGAGGTTTACATGCCGTGTGCGAAGCACGCGGATGTAAACCCAGGACCCAACTTTGCCCATAGTGCAAGCGGAGGCTTTGTTTGCAAGCCGTAGCGGGCTTAGGGCTTTTTCACCAGCGCTCATCGGTCGGAATCGTCGGATGGTCGGAATTGTGTTGGAGTAAATGGCTTGTCTCAGTACATTTACCCTTTCTTAAGAAATACCTCTTATATATAATAAGGAAGCATTACCCTTTGTACTCTTTGAAGAATAATAACACACAAGAGGATTAGTGGCATTGAATCCGCTACACTTGCACTTATATGTGCATATATACATGAAGTGTTAATGTTTCTACTGAGGTATAGGAACTCTACCTGAATGTCTCTACAGACATAATGCTTAGTGTCTTTGATAAAAGTAAAATATAATTCTTTTTGCCTTCTTGCAAGCAAGTTCTTTCTCTACCTTCCCTACTTCTACGCGCAACGTGCTATCACTTCAACAGGTTATGAGCCCAAGCTCCACCTCATCCGATTTTCCTCGCCTGACCGGGTCCGACAACTTTGACGTTTGGAAGACCCGTATCCAAGCATACCTCGACGGGAAGAATCTCCTCCGATTCATTGAAGATCCAAACTACGAGCTCAACCCAACCGTTGACGATGACGACGAAGACATGGTTTCGTTCACCGACGATGATCCAGATTCGGATTCCAAGTGTGATGGAGAAGATAACTCGCGGGACGAGAATTTGGAACCGGATCAAGAACTCGACGACGAAGAAGAAGATTCCGTGACATCAACCGACGTCCGCCGACTGACGATCGAGGATCCAGTAGTTCAAGGTGAAAATGATAATGACGTACCAGTGCCTGCAATCCCTGTTCTCCCTGCTTCAGTTCGAGTCGAGTCTTTCGGAACCCTGAAAGCCAAGAAGCTTGCCAAAGCGAAAGCAAAAGCGGCAAAGGCGAAGGCGCGAACGAAGGCAAAGGCCAAAGCCAAGATGAAAACAAAGATTATTCTGGCTGCTGCACAGACGCGTCGTCTGAATGCTCAAGTCAAGTCATTCTTGATGAAAACACTCGATGACAAGCACATTCGGATCGTCAAGGGCTTCGACAAGGCCTACGACATCTACCAAGCGATATGCGATCGCTATAAGGGCACCAAGGCATACGGTGATCCCTACGGTATCATGAACTACCTGTACAATGCTCGTTACCAGGAAGGTGACGACATGACGGAGTTCATTCTCAAGTACGAGGATGCCATGAGTGGGCTGAATACCGTACTGAACAACAGTTTTGACGACAACGTCTTCTCTGTGTTCCTCTTCAACGCGATGCCTGCATCGTGGGAGAGTGAGATGCGCATTTGGCGCGGAAACCGTGAGATTTTGCCTCTCAGAGAGCTTAAAAGCAACTTAGAGTCCCATGTGACCAAGAAGCTTGCGCAAGAACGATTCGCGCTGTCTTGTGGTACTCCCGAGAGCAAAGAGACCCAGAATGAACGTGCTCTGGTGTCCGCTGCATCTGTCCCGAATGCTCAAGCCCTTGCGGGTGTAAGCACCGACAGTCAGCGCATGTGCTCGTACTGTGGACGATCCAACCATACCACGGCTACGTGCCGGGTGTTGGTGAAGGACATGTCGATGGGTCAGGTAAAACCGAATACGGTGATTCCACCCAACTTTAAGTGGCCGGGTACGCGTCCGAGCAACCTACGCAACATGACAAACAATCATGGAAACCGTCAACATCCATATTCACGCGGTTCCTACCGGAATGGCAATAGGGGACGACGTGGCAATGCCCAACGTGAATACGGTCATGGCAACCGTAACAGTGGATGTGGAAATAGCCAAGGAAATTCCGGCTACGACTCACTAAGTGTTTTCAACGGGTACCATCAGTCCCGTCGAAACAACGCCATGATTGCCATCACTGCCGCCACCGTTTCGACGTTCGGTTTGACAGCCAAGATGACTTCCACGGATGTTGATCCGGTCTGGACTATCGACTCTTGTTGTACACGTCACGTAACGTATAACGAAGCGTGGTTCACGACAACAACGTCTTACACAGGCTGGATCACTGTTGGTGGGAAGAACCAAATCCCGATCCTAGCGATTGGTGATATCTCCCTTAAGGTCATTGATTCCAAGGGACGACCTCAGACGCTCATGCTGCGCAACGTCCTCTACGCACCCGAACTCAAGTTCAATTTGTTTTCGGTGCCTGCGGCTGTGAAGGAAGACTTTCGCTTCTCTTTTAATCGCATGCAATGCGCGATTAATACGAGTCAACATTTTAGCGTGAAGGCCAAAATTGCCACGCATGCCGACTTGCACCAATTCATGGCAAGTCCGAAGTCGATATCGACCAGCAACCCGACGGCTCTGATCACCCTTCATGGTAAGTCAGCCATTTTACGTTTACATAAACGAATGGGTCACCCTAACTTTCGTATATTACAGGCTTTGCCTAAGAATGAAGCGATCATCGATCATGAACTCGATGGAGTAGGATCGCAACTAGATATTACATGTTCTTCATGTTCACTAGCAAAGTCACACCGTCAACCATTTAACCTAAATAAAATTGTTGAACGTGCGAAATTTCCTCTTGAAAAAGTTCATAGTGATATATGTGGTCCAATGCCGACACCGAGTCTAACCGGTTGTCGCTATTTTCTAGTCTTTATTGATGACTGTACGCGATTCGCAGTCACATATATTATCAAAGTTCGTTCAGAGTTATATGAATGCTACGAAGACTTTCGCCACAAGGCGCTTAATGTTTTTCGCTCTGATGTTCACACTGTCCAATATACGTCTATTAATTATGATCCTGAAATTAAAACTCTTCAAGCTGACAATGCGAAAGAGTATGAAAAACTTGGTCGAACGTTGTGGGACAAATACGGAACCAAAACGCAATTTACGATGGCATACACACCCGAACAGAATGGAGTAGCAGAAAGAAGAATGCGCACCTATATGGAACGCGTTCGTGCTACCCTATTTGATGGAAAGTTACCTCGTGAATTATGGGCTGAATGCGTTCGCCACATCACAGACCTGGTGAACATGACCCCCAGCTCTGTTACGAATAACAAAACTCCTTATGAGCTTTGGTATGACAAGAAACCTTCCGTCATGAACCTCCGTGTTTTTGGATGCAAAGCTTTTGTCCACGTCCCAGACGCACATCGGGACAAACTAGATCCACGTGCTACTATATGCATGTATCTCGGTCTACCCGACCATAAGCGTGGTTTTCGACTACTTGATGTTCCACTGGCAAGATTATCTACAGCCGTGATGTTACCTTGGACGAAACCGTATTCCCCGCCTTGAAATTTTTGCCAACGGAACCAGGATTAGATAGACCAAATCGATCAGCAGAGCTAGAACAACATAATAGAGATGAAACTTCCTCATATATGAATCGTGTTATATTACCTACGTCACCCTATAATTTAACTCGTCAACCTACAGAGAGTGCTGCATCTACGCCGGCGGTTCAATCAATACACTTCCGTCCTTAACTGATGCTTTGCACCGAAACGAGCAAACAACGAGCACCAAGCGCAAGTTTGATGACATAGATCAACTCAATGACGATGCCCTTGAAAAGCCCGCTCCTCTTTTAAATAGTTCTGAGGATATTGCAGACGAACATCATCGGGCCAATCTTATATACACACTCCTAGCTATTCGCTATATTGCCGAGCCGCGTACATTTCGCGAAGCTATGATATCTTCTCATGCTGAAGACTGGTTCAATGCTGCTCAATCCGAGATCAAGTCTCATGATGACAACGGCACATGGACACTTGTCCCTCGACCATCGGGAAGGAAAGTACTTCAAAGCCGATGGGTCTGGGTTGTCAAATACAACGGCAACGGCGAAGTAGACCGATTTAAAGCTCGATTAGTAGTAAAAGTTTTTCTCCAAAAGTTTGGTATTGACTACACAGAAACTTTTGCCCCTGTGCTACGAATGGAAGTCCTTCGTCTTCTACTTACTATTGCAGCAATCCTTAACTATGAAATTCACCAAATGGATGTGAAGACTGCTTTTCTTAATGGGTTTCTGGATGGAGAAATATACATGGAGCAACCTGAAGGATTTAAAATCCCAAGAAAAGAGCATTTGGTGTGCAAGCTCAAGTAGAGCTTGTATGGACAAGCACCGCGTGTGTGGTATCAAACCCACGCGAAATTCCTGGAGAGCATCAAATTCCGACGTCTCATCAAAGATCGATGCGTCTTTGTCGGATCGCTCCATCATCAGACATGCTATATTGCAGTCTATGTTGATGATCTTTTGATCATCGCTCCAACACCTGCTCCGTCAATAAAATTAAATCTGCCCTGAAGCAAAGATTCAATATGACAGATTTAGGGGAGGTGAAGTACTTACTCGGGTGGTCCATAGAACGGAACCGCAAAAACCGAACGATCTTCATCCACCAAGAGAAATATGCAACTAAGGTCCTGGATCGCTTTAAAGATATTGTAACGTATCCCGTCACTACACCAGTTGACCGCAGCATAAAACTTTCTAGTGCCATGAGCCCTCAAACTGAAGCTGATAGAAATATGATGAAAGACATTCCATATCGCGAGGCAGTCGGCAGCCTCATGTATCTTATGATAGGCACTCGCCCTGACATTGCATACTACATGAGAGAAGTAAGTCAATACCTCTCCAACCCTGGAGAAGAGCACTGGAAAGCAGTAGTTCGAGGTTTCAGATACCTACATGGCACAATAGACCACGGCCTGACTCTGGGTGGAACCATCCAGCAGACTACCCGTCAACTCACGGACAGTCTTACTGCTTTTTCAGACTCTGACTATGCGAGCTGCTTAGATACCCGACGATCTATAGGTGGTTTTGTGACAATGATCGGTAAAAGCCCGATATCGTGGCTTTCTCGAAAACATCATACTGTGGTTTTATCCACAACGGAAGCTGAGTATATTGCACTCTGTCATTGCATGCAGGAAGTAATATTTCTAAAATCCCTGCTAAGTGAACTTGGATTTCAATCCACAAAGCCAACTATAATTCACGAAGACAACCAAAGTTGCATTAAACTTGCAAATAATCCTGAATTGCACGGTAGATCTAAGCATATCGATATACGCTATCACTTTGTGCAAGAAAAAGTAGAACAACAACTATTTACTATTACGTATTGCAATACAAAGGACATGATAGCCGATATTTTTACAAAGGCACTTCCAAAGCCTCAATTCCTTTATTTAAGAAATAAAGTTGGTGTGACAACTCTTGACAAAATGTCTATGCAAGCAAACAAACAACTTCGTAAAAGATAATTCCCCTAAGGTTTTCCTACGCAGACTCTGTGAGGTTTTCCCTGGTTTAGTAACCAAATTTGACATACATAAACAAAATAAAAAGCTTGAACAGCCTAAGGTTTTCCTACGCAAACTATGTGAGGTTTTCCCTGGTTTAAAAACCAAATCTGACATACTTAAACAAATGAAAGGAGTAAAAAAAAATTTTATTCAATTTATATAATGAAACTCTGCTAATATTTTGGTTAGCTCTAATAATAATCCAAATTTTATTACTAAGTCTCTTTTAAGTCATGACACAAAAATTATTAAGAGTGGTAAGAAGTGCCAATTTCGGCCCGAAGCCTCATATAAGCACAAACCGTACCAAACCCAATTATTTTTACGAAATGAATGCTACCTTGTCGCTGGATCCAAACGCATTTTATTATACATCTAAAATACCCATACGTACAGCTGTCAATTTCTAAAATAAACAATATTCTAATTGGCTTATAATACAATAACGGCTTCAACAATGAAATATCACATTCAAAAGTGCGTAGTGTCAAAAGCAATAATTTTATTGCCACTGAGTGTTTAAGAGATAAAGCAACAGTTACATCAATTTAAGCTTTATCGCAACCTTCTAGGATCACTTTGGACCTACTCCAACTTTTCTAAGGGAAATATATATTTGTCCAATCAGGATCAAATCAGTCAGTTGATAAATACACT
>MIQA02019908.1:0-27700 GCA_001887855.2 Sclerospora graminicola
AGTGCAACGATTTCTCCTCAAAAGCTGACAATATCTTCTCTGCATTTGACGATTTTTTTGTGCAAATCAGGCATTCAAAAATGATCGACTTAAGGGGTGTAGTCTCCAAAAATGCAAAAGTTAAGAGCTGCGAGGGCACTGTCAAGTAATCAGTTATTGAGCCAAAGCTTCTGCTCTTTCCTCTGAGTTTTATGGAGTCGATGCTTTTATTACCTAATTGTAACTACTTTTTGACCCTTTATTGTATGAACCACAATCCTCTAAAGGACTGTCAACCCGCTTCTCATATGGACACAAAGTTTTGTTACTAAATTACTAGGGATTTTGGGCCCAGCTAAATCAATTTTGTTTAGTAATATTCTCGTCAAATAGAAAGCAAGATTGCAGCAACTATTTGGGTTGTGGTTTTTTAGGAGGTAAATCTGCTTTTTGTGCAAGCCTAACTATGCTTATTTTTTAGTTTAAAAATTGAACTTAGATTTGGTTCAACTGCATCTGGTTCTGGAGGAAAAAATAATTGGAAGAGCGAATTATTATGGGTTTCTTATGTATTATGCTTTATAATAGATTGCTGGCTGATCTTGCAATGTATGCAAGCAATCTAGCTACCAGTAATTCTAAACCAAGAGAGGGCCACCAACAGTCCGGGCTTTTACGTATTGAGAATAAAACTTTTATGTCGGACGATCTTGTCGTGTTTCTATCTATAGTTTAATTGATTGCGTCCGGGCGATCTGGATATCTAAATTGTAACAGAAAAATTGTATTTGTGTTCCGAATACGGACCTTTTTTAAAGGATTGATGAGTCAAAGAATAATAACTTCTGTAACGCCGAATCAGTTTTCGATCAGCACGCAAGTAGTAATGCGCAGGCTAGTCGCAGCTCTAGAGGCTGCCTAAATCAATATTGGTACACTTTTATTGCCAGAGTTATCAAAGATTTATACAAGTTGAAGTGTTCAAAAATATAATGATTATGCATCAGCTAAGTTTTCTTAACCTGTATCAATTTTCTTAAGATCTCTTCTAATTCAGCAAGGCGTCTTCAGATATTAGCGGGATCGAGTTGCAGGAAGCCCCAGCCAAATACAGCTCTGCGAAGCTGCTCTGCTTATGACTTTGTACGTTGTACCTACTTTATGGTACAGGCGGTGTGCACGTATCAAAAAGGGGGTGTGCACCTGGTGGGTCCCTTTTTATATTGCCAAAACACTAACCTAACCACTTCAGCATTTTGAAGACGCTTAGGATTGGCAGATTACGGTATTTATACAAAATTTACCGTAAAAGTCGGACTAAGAGGACACACGGATCAAATGGGACACGACAATCTGTATTCTTGACATATTTTGACATCAAAGGATAGGACGAAGGTCATGAGTACCAAACAACCCCAGTAAACCCCCCACAAAAATCATAAATATTATTACTTGATCCGACTTTAACGGTAATACACCGGCCATCTGATTTTGTGATAGTCCCCAACATGTCCTATCATAGGACATGTTGTGATGCTTATTGCTGCCGTATTGATGATAATAAACCATGAGAACGGACAAAAAGAAGATAGAAAAGCCTATACAACGACAAAAAGAGGATGAAGGCATGCATTTTAGCGGAAGGTCGTTCAGTTGTGGTAAAATTGTGTGTTATTATTTCAACTCACAATTAGTACAAATCAGCATACTGTATGCCATTGCTTTATATTTTGCGTCATCTTCTTAATATTTAATGTTGTTTGAACGAAGTGATTTGTTCTAGAAGTTAAGTGTTGTTTTAAATTAGTGAGTGATATTAAACGTCTTGAAAATATGATATAATCTTAACTCTTGTAATACTTAGACACAATACTCTAATAAAGCTATTTCTACGCTAACCTAGGGCTGTAGAATGGGTTGATGCTTCAATCCTTAAAATCGATTCCTGTCTATCTAGCACGAAAAGAAAAAATACGTTAAATACGTATAGAATACAATGTATTTTAAATGTTGTATAATACGTCTGTATAATACAGGGCCTGTTCAGCAACGCCCAATTTGCGATTTTCTGCACCTTTTCTTAACCAATGAACTACCACTCAGGTCCTGATTCCATGCACATCGTCGCTGCGAACATGTTGGGGCGACTTAATGCTATCTTCATTATCGACGCTGATCTGGGTAAATGGTAGCCAGGAATGAGTAGCTGGGTGAGCTTTCCGCCGGTTGGTGTAGGATTCTGTATTAATGCTTATGTCTCTCTCTATAATGTATTTAGGTCTACGTCTTGTCGGCTCTAGGATTTGTTTCTATCAGACACTGGATGCGCTGGATGTTCTACCTGGCACAATAAAAATGGGACGAGTACCACACAGGCGTCATGAGCTGCAGCAATGTTCTTTACGGCGTCACAGAGGGACAATTGACATTAGTGGCGGTTCACTTGGCTGCAACTTTCTTTGGCGAAGACTTTTGGACTACGGATCTATCCCTCCTGACACCTTTTCTGTGAACATGGCGGAAGTGCTAATTGGGGCGCTTGTAATTAGCAATGTCTTGCTGGCGTACGTAGCAGTTGATAGTGGGTGGGAAAACAGCTGAGGTGAAATCAAGCAAAATGTTGACGTGTCAGCGTCAAATCCAAAGGGCCCCTAAAACAAGCAGAATTACAATGGGAACATGTTAAACCAAGGCAATCGGTTTTGAGATGTGTTGTTGCCCAGCTCGTCCGGTCAACAATTCCGTTGGTGAGGTGAATGATGACGAGTTTCCACGCTTTATGCATAACGACGAGCGAAACTCAGAACAAGTATCCTCGGGTATCCAGACCATCCAAATTGTCATCATCGCCTCAGTCATCTTCACCGGCAGTATCAACTAAATCATTTAGGCGACATTCCCTTCTTGCGAGGGTATATAGAACAACTTGTCAATGAACAACTCGCCTGAAACGTTTGCTCTAATCATTTTTTGTGCTACATTGATGCTGTAAACGTAGAGGGAAGACGTGTTTAGCTCCAACAGATCACATCTGATGATGCACAATTGTACACTTTCCCTGCCTACTCTTGTTCTACGAGAGACTTATTGTCGATCTAGATCTCCCCAGCACAAACGCTGAATCCATGGGACATGATTGCTAAATAGAATTTATACAACAAATGAATCAGTAAAGTGATTGGCGCAAGGTGGTAGACGGTGTGCGTCGCCTCCCAGTTTCTCCTTCGTCATTAATTTTAGCTTGTGTGGGACTCAATTTTATACCTATAATTAAAGTGCTGTCGGATATAACACGAGTTTGTACTGTAGAAAAAATGGTTAGTTTGATTGGCTAATATATGTTGTCGGATATAACACCGTGTCGGATATAACACCGGTTATACGGTATGCTATTTTGTCAAAAATCGCGGAGTGTTCAGCACGCCATATTTGGGTCCAGAAAATGCTATTTTAAAATTCGGCGAATTCGGCGATTTTAAAACGCAATGACGATGTTGGAGGGGTAGCTCTTGACACTGGATATTTTTAGTGAGTAGCGGTACAACTAGAAACATGAGCAATAGTATTAAACACAGCTTTAATCGTGTGTATCGGTACTTTCATTCTTTAGGGTACTCGTAATAAAAATCAGCTTCAACATTGTGGGCCGAGAGCCTACCAGACATTTAATATTTCGAACTTCGCCATACACATTTGATCTGACTTTTGCACTCAACAATAAAGAAGCAAGCCTCAAAAGGCAGAGTGGCTGACTGTACATTAGGTCACCAGTCATAAAGTGGGGAACCAACTGTAGGGGCTTCTTGTACTGGTACATATGTCCTATTAAATGTGCACTGGCTGTGGCATTCATGCTGTCCCGGCCCAATTTCACAAAACCCAACTAAAAATAGAATATTTCAACCAATCATTAGATATCAGCAATGGGATGATCACGTCATCTGCTGATAAAATCTCGCAATTTGATTGGATGCTGATGGGACCGTGAGAACCACGTTTTCCAGACAAAATTGTCAATACGAACATTTTTTCGGCAGAGACTATTGACAGCGTCATGAAAGTCCATTATCAGTCTCCTAGCCCTAAACCAAAAAACCTTAGCGCTACGGCTTGCAAACAAAGCCTCCGGTTGCATTATGGGCAATGTTGGGTCCTGGGTTTACATCCGCGTGCTTCGCACACGGCATGTAAACCTCAGGCAAACGTTATGTTGTGTGCTTTCCTGTGGTATTTATTGGAGTAAATGGCTTGTCTCAGTACATTTACCCTTTCATAAGAAATACCTCTTATATATAATAAGGAAGCATTACCCTTTGTACTCTTTGAAGAATAATAACACACAAGAGGATTAGTGGCATTGAATCCGCTACACTTGCTCTTATATGTGCATATATACATGAAGTGTTAATGTTTCTACTGAGGTATAGGAACTCTACCTGAATGTCTCTACAGACATAATGCTTAGTGTCTTTGATAAAAGTAAAATATAATTCTTTTTGCCTTCTTGCAAGCAAGTTCTTTCTCTACCTTCCCTACTTCTACGCGCAACGTGCTATCACTTCAACAGGTTATGAGCCCAAGCTCCACCTCATCCGATTTTCCTCGCCTGACCGGGTCCGACAACTTTGACGTTTGGAAGACCCGTATCCAAGCATACCTCGACGGGAAGAATCTCCTCCGATTCATTGAAGACCCAAACTACGAGCTCAACCCAACCGTTGACGATGACGACGAAGACATGGTTTCGGTCACCGACGATGATCCAGATTCGGATTCCAACTGTGATGAAGAAGATAACTCGCGGGACGAGAATTTGGAACCGGATCAAGAACTCGACGACGAAGAAGAAGATTTCGTGACATCAACCGACGTCCGCCGACTGACGATCGAGGATCCAGTAGTTCAAGGTGAAAATGATGACGACGTACCAGTGCCTGCAACCCCTGTTCTCCCTGCTTCTGCTCGAGTCGAGTCTTTCGGAACCCTGAAAGCCAAGAAGCTTGCCAAAGCGAAAGCAAAAGCGGCAAAGGCGAAGGCGCGAACGAAGGCAAAGGCCAAAGCCAAGATGAAAACAAAGATTATTCTGGCTGCTGCACAGACGCGTCGTCTGAATGCTCAAGTCAAGTCATTCTTGATGAAAACACTCGATGACAAGCACATTCGGATCGTCAAGGGCTTCGACAAGGCCTACGACATCTACCAAGCGATATGCGATCGCTATAAGGGCACCAAGGCATACGGTGATCCCTACGGTATCATGAACTACCTGTACAATGCTCGTTACCAGGAAGGTGACGACATGACAGAGTTCATTCTCAAGTACGAGGATGCCATGAGTGGGCTGAATACCGTACTGAACAACAGTTTTGACGACAACGTCTTCTCTGTGTTCCTCTTCAACGCGATGCCTGCATCGTGGGAGAGTGAGATGCGCATTTGGCGCGGAAACCGTGAGATTTTGCCTCTCAGAGAGCTTAAAAGCAACTTAGAGTCCCATGTGACCAAAAAGCTTGCGCAAGAACGATTCGCGCTGTCTCGCGGTACTCCCGAGAGCAAAGAGACCCAGAATGAACGTGCTCTGGTGTCCGCTGCATCTGTCCCGAATGCTCAAGCCCTTGCGGGTGTAAGCACCGACAGTCAGCGCATGTGCTCGTACTGTGGACGAACCAACCATACCACGGCTACGTGCCGGGTGTTGGTGAAGGACATGTCGATGGGTCAGGTAAAACCTAATACGGTGATCCCACCCAACTTTAAGTGGCCGGGTACGCGTCCGAGCAACCCACGCAACATGCCAAACAATCATGGAAACCGTCAACATCCATATGCACGCGGTTCCAACCGGAATGGCAATAGGGGACGACGTGGCAATGCCCAACGTGAATACGGTCATGGCAACCGTAACAGTGGACGTGGAAATGGCCAAGGAAATTCCGGCTACGACTCTCAAAGTGTTTTCAACGGGTACCATCAGTCCCGTCACAACAACGCCATGATTGCCATCACTGCCGCCACCGTGTCGACATTCGGTTTGACAGCCAAGATGACTTCCACGGATGTTGATCCGGTCTGGACTATCGACTCTGGTTGTACGCGTCACGTAACGTATAACGAAGCGTGGTTCACGACAACAACGCCTTACACAGGCTGGATCACTGTTGGTGGGAAGAACCAAATCCCGATCCTTGCGATTGGTGATATCTCCCTCAATGTCATCGATTCCAAGGGACGACCTCAGACGCTCATGATGCGCAACGTTCTCTACGCGCCCGAACTCAAGTTTAATTTGTTTTCGGTGCCTGCGGCTGTGAAGGAAGATTTTCGCTTCTCTTTTAATCGCATGCAATGCGCGATTAATACGAGTCAACATTTTAGCGTGAAGGCCAAAATTGCCACGCATGCCGACTTGTACCAATTCATGGCAAGTCCGAAGTCGATATCGACCAGCAACCCGACGGCTTTGATCACCCTTCATGGTAAGTCAGCCATTTTACGTTTACATAAACGAATGGGTCATCCTAACTTTCGTATATTACAGGCTTTGCCTAAGAATGAAGCGATCATCGATCATGAACTCGATGGAGTAGGATCGCAACTAGATATTACATGTTCTTCATGTTCACTAGCAAAGTCACACCGTCAACCATTTAATCTAAATAAAATTGTTGAACGTGCAAAATTTCCTCTTGAAAAAGTTCATAGTGATATATGTGGTCCAATGCCGACACCAAGTCTAACCGGTTGTCGCTATTTTCTAATCTTTATTGATGACTGTACGCGTTTCGCAGTCACATATATTATCAAAGTTCGTTCCGAATTATATGAATGCTACGAAGACTTTCGCCGCAAGGCGCTTAATGTTTTTCGCTCTGATGTTCACACTATCCAATATACGTCCATTAATATGACCCTGAAATTAAAACTCTTCAAGCTGACAATGCGAAAGAGTATGAAAAACTTGGTCGAACGTTGTGGGAAAAATACGGAACCAAAACGCAATTTACAATGGCATACACACCCGAACAGAATGGCGTAGCTGAACGAAGAATGCGTACCTATATGGAACGCGTTCGGGCTACCCTATTTGATGGAAAATTACCTCGTGGATTATGGGCTGAATGCGTTCGCCACATTACAGACCTGGTGAACATGACCCCCAGCTCTGTTACGAATAACAAAACGCCTTATGAGCTTTGGTATGACAAGAAACCTTCCGTCATAAACCTCCGTGTTTTTGGGTGCAAAGCTTTTGTCCACGTCCCAGAAACACATCGGGACAAACTAGATCCACGTGCTACTATATGCATGTATCTCGGTCTACCCGACCATAAGCTTGGTTTTCGACTACTTAATGTTCCCCTGGCAAGATTATCTACAGCCGTGATGTTACCTTTGACGAAACCGTATTCCCCTCCTTGGAATTTTTGCCAACGGAATCAGGATTAGATAGATCAAATCGATCATCAGAGCTAGAACAACATAATAGAGATGAAACTTCCTCATATGTGAATCGTGTTATATTACCTACGTCACCCTATAATTTAACTCGTCAACCTAAAGAGAGTGCTGCATCTACGCCGGCGGTTCAATCACTACACTTGCCGTCCTTAGCTGATGCTTTGCACCGAAACGAGCAAACATATAGTTTTATTACACAATCATCCCAACGAGGCACCAAGCGCAAGTTGATGACACAGATCAACTCAATGACGATGCCCTTGAAAATTCCGCTCCTCTTTTAAATAGTTCTGAGGATATTGCAGACGAACATCGTCGGGCCAATCTTATATACACTCTCCTAGCTATTCGCTATATTGCCGAGCCGCGTACATTTCGCGAAGCTATGACATCTTCTGATGCTGAAGACTGGTTCAATGCTGCTCAATCCGAGATCAAGTCTCATGATGATAACGGCACATGGACACTTGTCCCCCGACCATCAGGAAGGAAAGTACTCCGAAACCGATGGGTCTGGGTTGTCAAATACAACGGCAACGGCGAAGTAGACCGATTAAAGCTCGATTAGTAATAAAAGGTTTTCTCCAACAGTTTGGTATTGACTACACAGAAATTTTTGCCCCTGTGCTACGAATGGAAGTCCTTCGTCTTCTTTTTACTATCGCAGCAATCCTTAACTATGAAATTCACCAAATGGATGTGAAGACTGCTTTTCTCAATGGTTTTCTTGATGAAGAAATTTATATGGAGCAACCTGAGGGATTTACAATCCCAGGAAAAGAGCATTTGGTGTGCAAGCTCAAGAAGAGCTTGTATGGACTCAAACAGGCACCGCGTGTGTGGTATCAAACCCTCGCAAAATTCCTGGAGAGCATCAAATTCCGACGTCTCATCAAAGATCGATGTGTCTTTGTCGGATCGCTCCATAATCAGACATGCTATATTGCAGTCTATGTTGATGATCTTTTGATCATCGCTCCAACACCTGCCCTCCTCAATGAAATTAAATCTGACCTGAAGCAGAGGTTCAATATGACAGATTTAGGGGAGGTGAAGTACTTACTCGGGTGGTCCATAGAACGGAACCGCAAAAAACGAACGATCTTCATCCACCAAGAAAAATATGCAACTAAGGTCCTGGATCGCTTTAAAGATATTGTGACGTATCCCGTCACTACACCAGTCGACCGCAGCATAAAACTGTCTAGTGCCATGAGCCCTCAAACAGAAGCTGATAAAAATATGATGAAAGACATTCCATATCGCGAGGCAGTCGGCAGCCTCATGTATCTTATGATAGGCACTCGCCCTGACCTTGCATACTACATGAGAGAAGTAAGTCAATACCTCTCCAACCCTGGAGAAGAACACTGGAAAGCAGTAGTTCGAGGTTTCAAATACATATATGGCACAACAAGCCACGGACTAACTCTAGGTGGAACAATCCAGCAAACTACCCGTCAACTCACGGACAGTCTTACTGCTTTTACAGACTCTGACTATGCGAGCTGCTTAGATACCCGACGATCTATAGGTGGTTTTGTGACAATGATCGGTAAAAGCCCGATATCGTGGCTTTCTCGAAAACATCATACTGTGGTTTTATCAACAACGGAAGCAGAGTATATTGCACTCTGTCATTGCATGCAGGAAGTAATATTTCTAAAAACCCTGCTAAGTGAACTTGGATTTCAATCGACAAAGCCAACTATAATTCACGAAGACAACCAAAGTTGCATTTAACTTGCAAATAATCCTGAATTGCACGGTAGATCTAAGCATATCGATATACGCTATCACTTTGTGCAAGAAAAAGTAGAACAACAACTATTTACTATTACGTATTGCAATACAAAGGACATGATAGCCGATATTTTTACAAAGGCACTTCCAAAGCCTCAATTCCTTTATTTAAGAAATAAAGTTGGTGTGACAACTCTTGACAAAATGTCTATGCAAGCAAACAAACAACTTCGTAAAAGATAATTCCCCTAAGGTTTTCCTACGCAGACTCTGTGAGGTTTTCCCTGGTTTAGTAACCAAATTTGACATACATAAACAAAATAAAAAGCTTGAACAGCCTAAGGTTTTCCTACGCAAACTATGTGAGGTTTTCCCTGGTTTAAAAACCAAATCTGACATACTTAAACAAATGAAAGGAGTAAAAAAAAATTTTATTCAATTTATATAATGAAACTCTGCTAATATTTTGGTTAGCTCTAGTAATAATCCAAATTTTATTACTAAGTCTCTTTTAAGTCATGACACAAAAATTATTAAGAGTGGTAAGAAGTGCGAATTTCGGCCCGAAGCCTCATATAAGCACAAACCGTACCAAACCCAATTATATCTACGAAATGAATGCTACCTAATCGCTGGATCCAAACGCATTTTATTATACATTTAAAATACCCATACGGACAGCTGTCAATTTCTAAAAAAAACAATATTCTAATTGGCTTATAATACAATAACGGCTTCAACAATGAAATATCACATTCAAAAGTGCGTAGTGTCAAAATGAATAATTTTATTGCCACTGAGTGTTTAAGAGATAAAGCAACAGCTACATCAATTTAAGCCTCAACGCAACCTTCTAGGATCACTTTGGACCTACTCCAACTTTTCTAAGGGAAATATATATTTGTCCAATCAGGATCAAATCAGTCAGTTGATAAATACACTGATCCAATCCAGAGGGGCTGTTGGAGTAAATGGCTTGTCTCAGTACATTTACCCTTTCACAAGAAATACCTCTTATATATAATAAGGAAGCATTACCCTTTGTTCTCTTTGAAGAATAATAACACACAAGAGGATTAGTGGCATTGAATCCACTACACTTGCACTTATATGTGCATATATACATGAAGTGTTTAATGTTTCTACTGAGGTATAGGAACTCTACCTGAATGTCTCTACAGACATAATGCTTACTGTCTTTGATAAAAGTAATATATAATTCTTTTTGCCTTCTTGCAAACAAGTTCTTTCTCTACCTTCCCTACTTCTACGCGCAACGTGCTATCACTTCAACAGCAAGATACGAATGATATCTTGCATTGTAGTCCTAAACCCTGATCATCCTTTGGCCCTGGGCCAAAGGATGACCCGGGCCTGGTTCCAGATCCGGATAATCCGGTGGAAGCAGGCATCCCGAAGAGTTCTGGGGAGGCGACAGGCCACACGGACGAAGTGGTTGCTGAATCACCACAATCGTATAACACGGACGATTCGGCACCCGGGGTAGACGATCGCTCTGATACTGTAATGGAATCAGCCGAACCATTTATTCAACCGCTAATACTGGTACCAGCAATGAGGAGAATGGTGGTACGAAATCAGTAATACCGGTTGTGACACTGGATTTACAAAAAATCATCTTTGAATCAAGTGGAAGAATCCGAGACGGCAGCTGCACCAGGGAAAGGCGGTATAGACCTGGAGGCCTCCCAAGGATCGAAATGTTTAGCGCAGGCTCTGCATACAGCATTGGGCCAAGCAGTGATGACGAGGCCACGAGTGCGCGCGTGGCTGGACCTTACGCAAGACCTGTTTTCTCTGATATACGTGAAGGCACGGGGATCAGGGTCACGTCTTTCAGAAGCTGCCAAACGGCTACCGCAGTTGAAGAGACAAGAAGTGGAGCGATTGTTGGATTTTTTCGAGCTTGTAGTTGTGGATCCGGCGCAGGATTGGGAGGTATGGCGTAAGCAAGTTGACGGAGCGGCGTTGTTAGCGCAACGTTCAGCTCAAACTTTGGAAAGCACCTTATGGAAACTAATTGGGCAAGCGAAGGTTCAGAGGGCGGAATTGGTGCCACCTCCGTTGATAGGATGGATTAATAATGTGGCTGGCCGGAATGTGGAAGAATCTGTGGATAAATTGGAGAAGAGAACCTTTTTATTCAAGACTCACATTTTTTCGTCTGAAGAGATTGTACGGCTACAAAGCGTCTGTGAAAAAAAGGACTATGGTAAATTTGACCCGATGATGGTCCGTGAGGGGACGCAAGATGAATGGCGTATTGTGCAAGGTTTGGTGGAAGGCACTATTATCGCGAAACAACTGCCTCAAATTTTGCAAAGAATTTTGAAGATTGATGAACAAGTGATGCTAGTGCACAAGGTTAGTGGAAGGTTGCTTAGTCATGGTTTTACGTGGTGAGATCACAATCAAGGAAGCATTTCTCAGCAGTAAATGCATTCAAGAAAGTATTGCAACAGCAGCGGCAACTCGAAACTCTGACTGTGTGGCTTTGTGAAAAATGGTGGCACAAGTCAAGAACAATAGTTACGATAGTGGCAGTCATGCGCTTTACTTTCATCTTTTTACGAGGGACATGGTAAAGAAATATGAAGATGTGATTGTACCATTTCATTGGTATAATCATCGATTGCGCAATTTACATCAGGTCGTACAACCAACTGGAGGTTCAGCATGGGACACTCAAGTGGATAGCAATGGAGAAAGTTTCGGACACAAAGGTTTTTACTCGTGTATTATCAAGAATATTACGCGTTCGGCGGACTTATTGAAAATATCTGGGTTCTTACCGAAATTATTGAGAGTGGAATTTCAATTGAATGATCTCGACAAGAATGGCCCTTATTCGGACACTTCTACTTCGTGGGAATTAATCGTAGAATCTGACGCTTGCCCAACGGTCTTGCTGGGTATTTCGACAATACTTTGGGGACAGACGATGTTAGTAGTGGAACACCCGTCCATGGGTGGAAGGAAACAGTGTTTACGATGTGGAGAACTGGGACATCCGATGAGAAAATGCACGTCACCCCTCGAAGACTTACACTGCGGCTCATAATTCGTGAA
Organism: Sclerospora graminicola; assembly: GCA_001887855.2. NCBI lineage: Eukaryota > Oomycota > Peronosporomycetes > Peronosporales > Peronosporaceae > Sclerospora > Sclerospora graminicola. The sequence continues at coordinate 12,271 of MIQA02019908.1, forward strand.
ACAAAAGTAAAATTGAGATTTCTCGGCCGCTACTAGGCCGATTTAGCTACTGTTTAGATATGTTGTACAGAAAGTAGAAAGAAAGACGAGGTATGTATAATTAATCGCGATTTCGAGACCGTTCGACGCGCTTACATACAAGGGCATGTTTGGGCTCCGGCTCATAAATGATGAAACAAAAACCATACAATTTTTAAGTCAAATAATGAATGTATTATTTTTTAGAGTGATGGTCACTATTTATTGACTGAATTTTAGTATATGATTCGCTGTGGTCTCTTGACCCCCGAAGAACGCGGGCGCATTCGCGGCCTATGTGAGGCCGGCCTTACTGAAGCCGGCCTATGCAAAGCACAATGTGCCGGTAGATGTAAAGCCGGAATACCTAAGAAACGAATAATGAGAATTATTTCAAGAAGACAGGGCATAAAGCAGGTCTCTGTGCGCGACTGGTTTCGGGCGTAAAGATAAATTAGAAGCGAGCCAGAATACTTAGACGAATAAATAGATGTTTCAATACTGGTTCTTTAAAGTTCTCCAAGAAGACAAAAATGTAAAGAACCTGTCTGTGCGCGACTCTTTTCAGACTCACAGCGAACTAGACAAGGCCGGCCTCACATAGGCCGCGAATGCGCCCGCGTTCTTCGGGGGTCAAGGGACCACGGCGAATCATATACTAAAATTCAGTCAATAAATAGTGACCATCACTCTAAAAAATAATACATTCATTATTTGGCTTACAAATTGTATGGTTTTTGTTTCATCATTTATGAGCCGGAGCCCAAACAGGCCCTTGTATGTAAGCGCGTCGAACGGTCTCGATATCGCGATTAATTACACATACCTCGTCTTTCTCTCTACTTTCTGTACAACATATCTAAACAGTAGCTAAATCGGCCTAGTAGCGGCCGAGAAATCTCAATTTTACTTTTGTTTCACGAATTATGAGCCGCAGTGTATTGAAGACCAAGTGCATACAGGTAACACTGGAAGAATTTCAGAAATTTTCAATTAAAGCGCCTACTTTCCGGAGTATGGAGGAACTTCGGACCCAAGTGGAAGCGGTACGAGTAAGTCAACTTGAGAAGAGTTCTTCAGAGGCCAGTGATGACACGAAGGTGACAGAAATGGAAAATGAGGACAAGACTAGCGGGACAACACCGGCTGCAGGGCCCAAGTCGTCTACTCGGGAAGTGAAAAGTAAAGTACCACCGACAGGTGAACGGAAGACAGGGCAAGCAGCGTCGGAATGGATTACGGTGCAACGGAAGATGCGGAACGATGGGGAGCGGAGACCGGAAATACTGGCCGAAGAAAAGAGGCCGGTGCGAACGCCTTTCACGACAAGTTTACGGTCGGATATTCGACACTCGGAGACTGTGGTCGGCGGGACGAAAAGCAGTGGAACAAGCGACTTTCACACGGAGACTACTGCAGGTAGTGTGAAATCGGAGGAGACAAGTACAAGTAAAAGGGTGACTACGTCGTCTAGTAAACTGGATGTAATTACCAAGCTGAAACCAAGTCAATTACTAACGATGTAAAGCAAGGTGAAGGCGTATATAACGTCTGCACTGGACCAAGTGGAGAGAACAGAAGGCCCGATAAAGCCTTCTGTCCCCGTTCAATGTGAGATTGCGGGGCAAGCTGAATTGTCAACAATCCCTGAAGTCTTACGATTATTGGACCTCCAGTCTGTCCCGACACCGGCTACTGGCAATTGTCAGATGTTCGCGGTCTGCCAAGCATTAGCGTGTTCGGCTGAATTACTAGACGAGGCGCCATTGTTGGAGGAAATGACAAGGAAACTTGAGGAAGGGTGCCTGGCGCGGGCGTTGATGGACTTTGATGTCAAGTTCTCTCCGGGCGGGAGGAAACCAACGTTAATTGAATTGGGCAGGGATATCGTATGATCTCCCCAAAAGAATCGAAACGACTTTTTATGGAGTATTTACTGAAATTCTCGGAAAGTGGACCAGGGTTGATTGAAACCATACCCAGAAATGTATGGGGATGTAACGATACTCTCAAGACGGTGAGCACATCACTGCAACGCGACATTTTTGTCCTAAGTCACCCTCCTGGATTCAAAGTACCTGGGGTTCTATACTATACTCCGGAAACGCGGCGATTCCAGGCCAAGACATATCAAATGAGTGGGGAGTACCCCATGATGGTAAAAGATTTTTATGCAAAATTACGGACATATCTGACGTCACCTGACTCAGAGTCACGAGACAATAAACGGCCTATAATTTTACGATATGGGGGTCAACACTATTCGGCAATTTTGACTGGGAGACGGGGACGTCCCGAAGAGGATGTGAACATGGAAAATAGCAGTGAAGACGAAGATTATGATGATGATAAACAACCAGTTTCGGGAAGACAAGTGATCGCACATTCTTCAAGCGAAGATGCGGAGATCAGTAACATGTCCGATCATGTCGATAGTAGTGGAGACTCCGTATCGGCGTTAAGCTACCAATCGCCGTGGGATCCCGACGACTGGGATGAAAATTTCCACAACTTGATACGGAGGTTAGAAGGACCAACGATTCATCATGGTTTAAAGTGCGAAATTACAGAGATTATTATGACGAAGGACCCCAGGATGTGTGAGCTTTTACACTTTCTGACAGACATGGTAGGAAAGTTATCTTTACCAGAACAGGAACAATTGTTGGCGGCGGACATGACGGATGTTGAGATTCGGAAGCGATTTCTCCAACAGTACCAGATCTCCGAACCGATCCTCAATCAATGGATCTCGAAGGTATGGAAGGACCTTCAACCGGAACAGGAATGTCTGCTCATATCGGACGGTTCACCTTCTGGATCGGAATATAAACCGTCGGATGTTTCTCAAAGCTCTCAAGAATTAGTGCAATCTGAAGTTGACGCTAGTCCAACAACCAAACGGGTATGTCGTAGGGAAACGCCAGAAGGAGCGACTGAGCCAATGGAAGTTGTACCAGTATCAAGAGAAAGGTTGATTGATGATTTCGAAGCTTGTGACTCTGATACGTGGATGGACACGATTACATTGGATGAATTCAAGATTGCCGGGCATACGTTACTCCCACATTGGGAAGAACAAGCTGGTATCCCGTTTCCGTTGGTTAGTTCCACCAAGACTTTGTGGATTAAAGCAGCACAAGCAGACTCAAACCGTCTTCTTCATATGATTAAGGACGTCCCCGGTGCTCATTATATACTAGATGGAGTGCACTCGAGTGTTCGCGTGGAACTTACCAAGCACTGGCGGAAACAGTGTTGGCTAGCAGTAATAGAAGCTGGAAAACGGGAAGGTCTCGCGGAAATTCCAACAGCATGGTTTGAGGCATGGGAACACCGTTTCTTAGTGATGATTGGGTCGGGGCAGCGTACGGCGATCTTCAACAGTTCGCAAGAATGGTCAAGGTTACGTAAGATCAGCTATGGCGGAAATGGAATTTTACAGCTTCTTGCACCAAGGCAAGTGCTTCACCTAGCAGCAGGGATGATATGTGCACATGTGCTCACGGAACACATAGCAGCATTACTAGGAGCTGACTATAATCCAACAGATACAATTCTAACTCTGCTTCAACGTCATCTCGAACTAGTCCGAAGCCGATCGACTTACGCCGCCGTCATTGGAAAAATTGAAAAAGGGAATCCGGACGCTTGGAAGGTGTTTGAATTCTTTCAGTGATGATATTTAGAGAACCTGACCCTATACAGGGTGGTGTAAGCCATGTCAAGTGCGGTGCTGTTAGGGCCTCATTTCATTACACCTTTGGACCCCGACTCTATCCGGCTTTGGATTTTCGTCCACGGTGGGACTCGAACCCGCAATCTCCCGGTCCCGAGGGCAGGGACTTAACCACTGCACCAAACGAGGTCGGTTTTGAATTCTTCTAGACACTTTGAATTCTTCCAGACACGACGGATTTTACAATTGTGGGATGGGGAGGAAACCTTGAGTAACGAGTCGGGCCCTGGTGGGTCCGACCAGCACTAAGGGCACCGCATTGGATAGACACGCGAATCACTCCTACTTCAAGCTAAATTCAATGGACATTTATACCAAATATCATTTATTACATGATATGGAATATGTTCCAGACAATAATAAAGATGGAGGTATTCACAGACAAATTTCGCATACATTTCTCAGTCAAAATGACCGAGGCTTTGCGCATAAAGACGTAATTGCGTGGATGTCAGTGTGGAAGAGGGGATACCCGGACCATCCAGCCCAGTTCATCCTACTCCAAGAGACCCATGTCACAACATCTGAGGAATATGAAGAGATGGCAAAACATTGTGCCTTATTATGGGGGCAGGTGGATAAGTACCGGGTTCTTTCCTATTGGAGCATTTTCCCAAAAAAAATGGACGAGTGGCGATATTATTGATTCCTTCTATTGCAGGTACTACTATTCCATGGAAGCGAGAATACTGGTCCAACCGACTTATAGTGCTCAAAGGGAATAATTCCATCATACTGAATATATATGGGCCATCGAATGACTACAAGAAAAGTGAACATTTTTTAATGGAGTGCGTCATATATTCCTGCACAAACCAATACTGTGTATTATGGGCGGAGACTTCAGTTGTGTGGATAATCCAGCTTTGGACAGACTAGGCGGTACAAGATCGACGCGACCAGAAAGTGGTGCTCTGCAGAGAATATTGAAGGAGTGGTACTAGTGGGACGCAAGATATTTGATGGTGTCACCACTGGAAGAGTCACACCTAGATCCGCATGAGCTTTTTACATACTGGCGTGGAAATCAGGCCAGTCGTTTAGATCGTTTTTACGTGTCAGGAGACTGAAAAAATTGGGTAGTTTGGGTGACAGTTACGGCCCCACCACTTCATACTGATCACAATCAAGTATGTCTCTATTTTAAAGATCCAAATGTGTCCCGAAATATGGCTACGATCCGAAGAATGCATTATCCGTTTCTGGGTTCTCAGAAGGAGGAGATTCGGACTACGATTTTGGAGCGTTTATCGACCAAGGCGGCTTGCTCATTGGCACTAACTAATTGGGACGACTGGATTGATTGCTGTCGAGATATATTATATAAAACGCGGAAGTCGTTAGCCAGACGCAGAAAAAAGCGTGTGCGCCAGTTACGGAGATCGGTGAGCGAATGTGCAACGGTGAGGAAGCACATCATTCATGCAATTTTGGAATCATTACAAACAGAACGAGTGATTCGGCGCGGTTTTCGTTTACATAGGTCTGCAGCCGATGTAAGGTGGCTTTTTAAGAGGGCATCAGGGTGGGAGAGATATCAAACGGTCACGAAGATAGTGGCAATATCGGACAAGTGTTCACAGATGATTTGTCCATTCCAAATAAGTTTGCAGCGACGTGGAAACCGATTCTGGGATATAGTCATAGAGCTGTGGGGAGTCAGCAGCTGTCTGCTAAATTACGACAGTTTATGAACATACCAGAACACAATAAAGTCTCGGAATCTCAAAATATGGAGCTAATGTCGGAGATCTTGGAGAAAGATGTTGATTGGGCTATCAGGAGCATTAAGCGTAGGAAGGCAGCGGGGCAGGATGGAATTGGTAATGATTTTTATAAGGACTTTACCTCCATTCTTCTGGAACCCCTAACAACTATGTTCAATGAGATCTTAAAAGGAGGGGATCCTCCCTGTTCTTTTCTGAAAGCAGTTGTCATTCCTCTATGGAAAAAAGGCGATTCGAGTAACGCTCTGGATTACAGGCCAATATCACTACTAACGACAAGTTATAAATTGTTTGCCAAAATTATAGCCCGACGTCTACAGAAGTTTCTGGGAAATCTCATCGGCAATACCCAACAGGGATTTGTCTCAGGTCGCAGGATGGATAAGGCGGTGATTCTCATGAAGGCAGTCTTCAAGAAATATAAGATGATAAAGAAAGTGTCAGCTGCAGAGAGTGCTGGGGTCTTGTTCTTAGACTTCAGCAAAGCGTAGGATACAGTGGACAGGAAATATCTCTTTTCAGTTTTGCGATTATTTGGATTCTCGAATGATTTTGTTGCTTTAATGAATCGGCTGCACATGGGGGCGTCAGCGGAATTTCTGGTAAACAACCAATTTTCAGACTCCATACAGGTCAAATCAGGGATTAGACAGGGTTGTCCGTTAGCGCCGTTACTCTTTATTATTGCTGTTGAGCCTCTCGCGTTGGCTCTGAAGCAGGAGCCGGGGTTTCAAGGGATACAACCACTACATCGTGCCACTTCTTATCAGCATAGGTTTTCGGCCTTTGTTGACGACTCAACAGTTTTCTTGAGGCGAGCCGATCAGTTACCAACGGTATTGGGAGTGGTCAGGCGTTTTGGGGATCTCTCAGGATTAAAAATTCAGCCGGCCAAAAGTAAATTTGTGTTCTTACACTCAAATTATGTACCACAAAAATGGTACAGTTTACCGGTATTACCCGGAGGGCGACACGATAAGATATCTAGGTTATTACTTTGGATGGGCGGATTTACAAACAGTGAACTGGGCACTAAGACTACGTTGTGTCCAAAGGAGATTAGCGATAGCGACGACTTGTGGCACGTCGGTAATGGACAGAGTGCAACTGTTTAATGTCATCGTGATACCCTCCATCCTTTTCATAGCCAGAATGTTCACGACACCAGCGGAATTTCTACAAGAACTAGTCAACATGCAGAAGGCATTCCTATCGTGTAAGTGTACGAAGACAGAGAGAGGGAGACATAAGATTTCTTTGACGTTACTCTTTACTCCTCACGCAGTCGGTGGGGTTGGGTTAATTTCGATACCCGTGGCGTTGAAGGTACAAAGATTAAAGCTGGCGTGTCAGTAGTTACTAGCGGCAACGGACATTTACCAACAGACGTGGCTGGACCTAATAGGGATACAACCAGGTGAGGGAGTGGAGCATATCTTGACGCCGGTTAAAGGGTTTATAGTTTGCCAAGCAGGGCGTATTGTCGAATCTGGTACGGCGCACAGTTTAAAACGGGAAGTCATGGAATGGTTAGGACCAAGGAGAAGTGACTGTGATCAACTAGATGAGTATGTGTCATCGACTCTGCCCCAAGCGGTCAAAAACATGGAATCGCGGATAGGTGCACGGGGAGGGAAGCTAGTACCTGGGGAACAGTTCGTAATAAACCTTGAGATCGATGACTACGTCTTCCATGGGAATTTGCCGGATCACATGGTGCCTTTCTGGAGGACTTATTGTTGGGCTTTAGATCCATGGATTCGAGAGGAAAAGGCAATGGAATTAGGAGCGAGGAAATACGACAGGATACCACTTACTACGATACGGACTCTACGAATACTCAGACTAACAACTAATACGTATATGTGGCAGGTTCAAGGAGTAGATGGGAAGTCGCATACGAGGGCGAAGATAGGGCGTTGGCTGTGCGCAGAGATAATAGCCTCGCCAAGAGTAGAGGTAGGACACTACATGGGGGAACAGCCTACGATAAGTCTCTGCATCGGACCAACATCCTTGGAAGAGTTCAATTGGACAATAGCATCCCCGGGACATATCATTGGAGAGAATAGGACATGGCCGGAACAAGTGACAGTGCGTCAACAGGCAGACTTAATTCTGTGGAAGATCACACGATGTAGTATGGCTGACAAGGACGTTGAGCAGGAGCTGCATGAGAAGGTTATAGTGTTTCAACCCCATCCAGCTTTAAATTTAATTGGATGGCAAGTAGATGGAACAATGCGTACTTGGAAGATATGGCCGAAATAACACCGGTCATTTCGGCAGATGTATCATCATGGAGTGGTTCCACAGCTGCCTGCTCTCTTGGATCGGTGGAAACGAAAGTGTGAGATAAGTGATTGGTGGGCTATGATACAAGATGTTGAACCGGCACAGGTATGGAAACATGACAACATGTTAACTAACTATCAAGTGTGGGTACAGTTTCGGGCGGCAACCGTGCAACTCAATACTTTCTATGTGAGAGAACCTGGAGTCCAGCGATATCTGATGGACGAAATGTGTACAAGCGCGCACGATGGACTGGAGCACATTTTCTGGGAATATGAAAGGGCTCGGGACTTTTGGCGGCGTTTAGTACAACAATGGGAAGGAGTCGGCATAACACACACACACAATTAGCCGGTTTTCAAGAAGCAATAGTGACACGACGAGCCCCACCGATTGGGGAAAGTCTCAAGCGGGCGATGAAGGATAAATATGGTTGGTTTAACGAGACCTTCAATGAGGTGTTTGATCGAATCTGGAAAGGTGTTTGTGGAATTGCGACAACATGGATGTGGCAGTAACGGAATCAAGCAGTTTTTCATAGACACGTTAAGACTACCTTTGACCACCTAGAATTTTTGTGGCGACAGTGTCGTGCGCAAGTGGGAGCAGTGGCAGAATGCGAATCCAGATTGTTAGAAACCAGAAAAGAGGGGGTCCGACTGAAGATCAGTGTAAAGTGCTTTTTCGACCTTACCCCAACGCCGGACCTAGCCTTCTAGAGTAGACAACAAGAGAGATTCTTCGTGACGGCTGTCAGGAATTCGACCATGGAAACTGAGCCCAGATTACATACTAGATTCCATAAGTTCATAGTAGCTAATAGTTAACATTAATTAGACTACATTTTACTACTACTGAGGTGTTCTGGTCTCGGACAGTAATGTGTCAAACATCAATTTGTTTTGTCCAATCATGTGTCACTATTTTTCAGTACAGAACGCCATACCGGCACTTGAACGAGGGCCTCAGAACACCTCATGGAGGTGTTCCGGGAATACACGATCTCGGAACAGTAATGTGTCAAAGATCATTTGTTATGTCCAATCATGTGTCACTATTTTTCAGTGCAGAACGTCATTCCGGCACTTAGACAAGGGCCTAAATACAGTGTTTGTATCGGTATGCTGTACAGTAGTGCCTAGTCCATTCCCGACGAGAGAAAATGATCTAATTATGTTGTAGAACGAAAACCTAAACGTTACGACAAAAGTAGGCTAATATACCGTCTGTCAAGCTTTAAATTTGACGCAGTCATCTTTCCTGATGATACCTAAATACTCCGTTTATTGCTTAAGGAGCTGGTATAGCATCTTCGTTCGATTTTCTCAATGACGCTATCTGTGTTTTGCCTAAGGTAAAGTGCCAATTTGGGGCCTTCTTTATTTTCTGTACATATACAGTGTTGTATCATTTCACCTATTTATAATCTGTCGCAAAAAATATGTGGTGGTGTTCAGATTTGTCTATTCGTTCCTAATCGGTTAACCGTTGATATCTGTTTTTTCCTAAGTCTGTCTAACAGTGCTGGTTCTGTTTGGGTAGGTGACTATGTGTTGTACCACGTCCTCGAGGGTGTTCTATTATCCTATTGTAGCATACCAGTAATCGTATTCCTTGTAGTTGAGTGGTGATGTTTCTCCGTTCCCTCAACGCGATTGCGTTAAGTTGCCTCATTGCATTGGTTATTATATGCGGTGTCCCGTGTAATGTTGTCTCTTTTCTGCCTCGAAAGATGGCTTCGTTCGTGTTTATCGACAACTCCGTTAGACAAATTGATGATAATATTCGCCAGGTTCTGCTCCAGACTTTAGTGAAGTGATCCTGCTCATAATGTCGTAAAACTATATATATTGGGTGAAAGTCCTGATTTAGCGTTGTGCCCCTCAAGCTCTGTAGATTAGGGAAAGATGTCAATGTCTGGTGAAGCGATCCAACAACAAAAATCAGGAATAAGTGGACCACACGTATCCGTTGATTGGTGGCGATGGGAACACCCATCAAAATGGGACCGTTGATGGGTGGGACAGGCTGATTCCGTACACGATGACATATGGTTGACAACGGGCTGTCGTAAATGTGATGGAAATAAGAGGATACTGTTATTACGCCTGGTCCCAGATATTAACGGACTAGCGAATATGACGGTCCGATCTGGATACTGGATGCTGGGTGGAATTCATGTGAACATGCAAGACTAGATCAGCCGAAACAAACCTGATGGGCAGCATCAATGACGGTGTGAACAGCAGAACTCGGTCATTGGAGTGGGTCAGGGATGATCCAGATGCTGAAATTGCATGGGATATGGAAATCTCGGGCTGATCAGCCGAATCACTTATGTAACAGGCTTGCTGTTACAGGCTCACACTGTGAAAATGCAAGTGAGGAAGCGTGCAATTAAATCATGACCAAATGTAATTTGGTCCTCTATAGTTTAATTAAGATAGACTTTAGTGTAGACTATTTAATTAGTCAAATAGTCTCTCTCAAATATATATATTAATATATATACTTAAGGACCACGTGTCTACAAGAAGGTAAGTTTAATAGTGAATATATTATGAGTGGTTTAGAGTTAATAGCTATAATTAAATCTAAACTAATTATACAAACCTGTAATGTAAAACTGATCTAATGATATCTTTATCATTAGATTTGTAGTTAGATTCGATAATTGTATCAGAATCTGTTTTCATGGTGGATTATAACAACTTATAATCCAATATTCGCAATTCAGACAGTAAGTCTAAAATTGAACTGTGATATTTCAATTTAAATAACACTTATGTAATGGCACCCCATTACAACTTAACTCCTCCCTAGAATACGAAGATCGGGTACAGGACAAAGCTTGATATGTGAAGTCCTTAACGAACTGGATAAGCGATAAGGGTTGATGGATCCACCCAGAATCAGCAGAAAAAGGTTTGATCAGGTCCAATTCCAAGAGAAGTGCTGAGTCGGTGCGACCCTTGCGGTCCAACGTACAATGGAGGTCGAAGATATGGTTGAGTGAACGGGCGATGTCGATGTTTTGGTGATCCTGAGGTGTTTCGAATTGATCTGGGGCTGATCGCCCTGATCACTGTGCTGATCACTGTGCTGATCAGGAGCCAAGCCTGATCATCCCCGAATCAGCTTCCAGGTGTGGAGAGAGACGGAGTTTACCGTTAAGATGGGGTTGGTATGGGGCGAACAGTGTCTGGGAGACGGATCCCGAACTAGTTCTAGGCTGAGTTTCGAGGAATCAAGATGGTTGAAGATTGTCATAGAGTTTGACCGTGATCGGTCCAGAAGTGGTACGGATAAGGTTGAAGGTGCGTCGAAGATGTGTATAAGGGGGTACTGGCGCAACCGTGTGTCGCAAGATCGAAGTATAAGGTAGGTCACATAAGTTGGTGTACGGTACATAAGGTATTGGATATTGCATATAAAATAACAGGATTGAATTTACCCCCTGCTCCGCCACGTGTCGCGGTCATTGGGAGCACAGGGTTAACTAGACCCCCTATAGTTCAACTTAATTCCCGGTTAAGACGCGCATAGACGCATTTTGGCTTACCCGAAGGCCCCCGACGGGTTTTGTTTAGGTTTTCGACCCTCACCCCCTCACACGCACGTGTTAGAAGACGTTATATCAATTGGAAAGATTTCGTGGAGATAACGTTTGTGGTTTACCGTGGAAGATCGTGGTTTTATCGTGGTTTTCGTGATTTCTCGTTATCTCTTGTTTTATTGGCTGGCCTGATCGGACGAAGTTTCCCCATCCGCGCCTTTAGATACTTTAACTAAGTATCGGCCCTGACTCGTTCTCCGGTGAAGATTCCTACGCGAGGACACCCCCGTCTCGAGACGGTCATCTCCTCCGACCTGATTCAGATCACCCTTGTCATCTAAGAGTCCACCTCAGTGAGTGTAACCACCGCAGATCAATGGGTACACAAGGTGAGATGAAGTTAAGCATGGATTCTATCGTACATGACGACCGGTCGGATGACCGGGAGGATCGGATCAGTCATCATAGTGATGATTCATCCGATCTTGATGCCGATCAGGACTATCGGAGTACCCCCTCCGATAGTTGGTCGTCCGGGCTAGTGGGTATCCGAATTCCACCCAAAACTTCCGTTCTGGACTTGGAAATCGGCTCCACCACAATGGTGCGCGTGCCCGGATTACTTAGTGACCCAGGATATCACCGTGATTCCTGTGAAGATGAAAAAGATGTGAAAATCAAAGTGGAGGAAACTTTTTCGGGTGTATTGGAGGAAGGCGTATCGCCTCCGATGCTGCCCAAACCTAAAGGATGCGATGGTCGACCTAGTCCGGCGGAGTTCCAGGTCAAGATTAAAGATGAAACAACTCCCTACAAGGCTCCGATCGGAGCCGATCTGGGTTATAGTAATTGACTAATCCGGGAAAGGATCGAGGGCTGACCTCGATCCTATGTATAAGAAGAAAATGAAAAAAGAGAAAAAAAAACATGGGGGCGGACCAATATGATCCACCTAAAAAAATGTGAAACCAAAACCGATGATCTTTGAAGAAGATGAAGAGAAGACCGAACCAGATGAAAAGACCACGGTTCAGGATGTAGAGCGTCTATTTTACCTTCGGGAGTTTCACAAGTTCCTAGCTACCATCCGGGTATGAAGATCATCATACCAAGATCATCGGGAAGCTTGAAGGTCGAGTGACCGGTTATCACAGGTAGCCAGCTCGACCTGATCAGAAATCTCCTGGTTGGTTTCACTACCGGCGCGTTCGACTCGAATATGCTGTTCGATCTAGACCAAGGGACGATCAGAGAAGCTATGACAACGCTGTACGATCACCTTACCTCGCTACTCGGGGCGAACCCCGTGGCCCAGTCGCCGCTCGCTGACCCTTCACACCGATCGTAGTCGAATGAATATCCTATGGATATTGAGTCAACATATCAATAATCATCACAGTCTGGAGCGGACTTCTCTGACTCCTCGGCTGGAGTACGCGTATGACATTGGACCCGAAAGGGATCAAACAGATGGACCCCAAGATCGAGTCGCAGAACAGGAAAAGAAAGCCTGAACCTGATCGAGTCGGGTCAAACGACAGTTTTGAAGATGTTCAAGGAGTCGCACAAAACAATCCGACTCTCAACAATAACCCTACCGGCATACCAGAAGTCCCAGAGCAAATGAGAACCATGTTTACGACTATGATGAATCGTTTCGTGGGTGAACAATACGGATTACCTTAGTAAACACCGGGACAAGGACAACAATTGCAATCGATACCAAACATGAACCAATCCACTGCTGAAGCAGTCAAGAAACCTATAGATGTGGATATGGAATCAGTTCGATCAAAGCCGAAATTGTTCGATGGATATGCCAAGCCGGTCGTCAAGACCGACTCCATAAATCACCTCCACATAGTGATGTGGATATGGAATCAGATGGCGAGATCAGTCAGCGCTTGGATCCGAATTATTTGGATATGGAGATGCCTCGTAAGGCAAATATGGCCTCGGCGCAGGCATTTGATAGTGACTCTGGAACAATCACTCGAGTCCGGATGTCGGCGATCTCTGAATTAAAAGATTTTACCGGCATGGATGTGGATGATTATCAGTCGAGAGCCTGGTTGAGTCGGGCGAAATCAGCCTTCTTGAGAGATAAAGCACCAGAAAGTGAAATATGTCTGATTTTCGCTGTCTAATGAAGGCCGGCAACACGGGCTAAAACAGTTGAACCGAGAATACGTTTGAAATGGTCTAATTGTGTGAAGAATTTGAGGCATATGCATTTCAGGGGTGTCTGCCGCGAGAACAGTATTATCATAATGAAGAAGAACATGATGAACCGATTGAATTACAACGGTTGATGCGCTGATTGGGCTAAAATGCGATCAAGGTTCCACGACACGCGCATATGGCTCGCGAACATGTCGAACACTTTATTGGCACTTTGGACAACCGTGACTTGGCCGATCAGCTAACCCTGCTTCGTATAAGCAATGCGGAAGAATTGGAACTAACCCTGATAACGTTACAACGAGCCAAAAGTCGACAACCAAGGTTGAGATAGGATCGAGCCGGTACCGGTCGAAACCACACCCAGGCCAGGGCAAGACACCAGCGGCTCGGCCGACTAGGGCGAACCGGATGATTGCGAAGGAATCGGACAGTTCCAGTTTGGAGGAAGAAAGTGGCCAGTCAAGTTTAGGCTCAGACGAGGAGCAGTATCGTCATATCTTTACGACAGAACCAGTATTCTGTCCGAGCTCATCGATTAATGGCATTGATGGACGAAAATCCGGTGGGGAACAACCTGATCAGGACCGACCTCGCAAAAAATGCGTACATTGTGGGTCGACTAAGCATGGAGATCGTGATTGCTGGAAGAGAATCACATGTGGAAAATGTGATCGTAAAGGTCACCCCTCGGATCATTGTTTTTTCGTGTGTAAAACTTGTAGGAAGATTCACGATGCCGGTGCTTGCCCAATTGAAGAGTTTTTCAATCAGATGCGCAAGTGGTATGTGCCGACAAAACATGCTGGCATGCTCCCACCAGATGTCGAGAAAATGTTAAACTAGATCGCTCGCCAGGTTGGATCTGGTTCGATCCGAGCGGTCTACGTTCAGCATCTATGCATATGTCGGTAGCAGAAATAAGTTTGAGGAAAAGGAGATAACCGACAATACATGTTCTATTTCAAATTGTGTCGATCGATGTCCGATTCACAGTCTCAGAGTTGATGAATATTCCCGTTCGGACGTGATCATGGTGTTGGATCTACTTCCCGGTGAATCCCGAGGATACTGGAAGTATCACTTTCCCGACAGGTGGTTTAAACAAGCAAAAGCTAATGGGAAGATTAACAGCGAAAAAAACACTATTCTATTTGACTCTGGGGCAGAAGTCTCGATCATCGACTCCGACTTTGCTCGTATGGTGGGATGTCGTATAGACAGTACCCAGAGGTAAGAATGTGTTGGGATCGGTGAAAGTTCGTACATGACTGAAGCGCGGTCACGTGTCAGAAGCACTTTGGCTGGCTCCCTGGTCTATTATTTCAACGCTTGGGTTGGCCGGTTAGCCGGCCAAGACGCGATATTGGGAATGGTTTTCATTGTAATAGGGTGCCATTACATAAGTGATATTTAAGTTGAAATATCACAGTTCAATTTCAGACTTACTGTCTGAAATGCGAATATTGGATTATAAGTTGTTATAATCCACCCTGAGAACAGATTCTGATATAATTATTGAATCTAACAAGAGATCTAATAATAAGGATACCATTAGATCAGTTTTACATTACATGTTACTATGATTAGTCTAGGTCTGATTATACTAGTTAGCTCTTAACGATTCATACATATATTCACTCTTAAACTTGCCTTCTTCTAGACACGTGGCATAGTTATATATTTATATATAACAGAGGTGGAAGACGCCATCTCTGCGGAAAAGATTGTGGCCCACGTTCAAAAGCTTATTTTTCCACCACATGCCTGGGCGGTCGCGCCAGGGCATGGGCAATGAGACGCAGATCCACTGATGAATCTTCGATCCTGACTTATCAGGAATTAAAAACGGGACCATAAAATCCATGCCCAAAATTGCATCCTGCCCGGCCAACTTGCCTACCCAGGCGGTAA
>MIQA02019909.1:0-16539 GCA_001887855.2 Sclerospora graminicola
CGCCAGCTAAACCAATAAGACACTTGAAGTTTGTATAGTGCCGGCTGGGCCGAGAATAGTCGATCGGCCAGCTAAACCAATAAGACACTTGAGGTTTGTATAGTGCCGGCTGGACCGAGAATAATCAATCGGCCAGCTAAACCAATAACAATGAAGGGCGAATCCAAATGTGTATGTAAGGTAGATATAACTCCACACTCTTCCACAGAAGGCCAAAAATGTCACCACTTCCCAATACTTAATACCGTGTTCAAAACACGGGCGACTTGAGGTGAGTATACGAAGTCGCCGCGACTCCCGGTCAGGGGACTTCCGGTGGGGTAACTTAACCTTCCCCGGGCAAACCAATAACAGCAAGAGGGGACCTTGTTAGCCCTCTGCCGTGAACCAATAAAAGCGACTTGCGTCTAAGAAAGCGAAATGTATACTGATTTATCCTAATTACTCAATACTCCCTTTGTGTAACCTACCCCAAATAACACGGCTGTCCAGTCATGTGCTTACCCGATATAACCCGTAACTGTCCGACTTTGTGTACCCGCCCCTGGCCGGTAACACCAACCCGCCAGATGGTACAACCCGTGCCGGACACCGGAACCCGTCTGGTACCAGTCCGAATGGTACATTGTACCCGGCCGGCTCGGCCGGATGGCCATCCATCCGAGCCCCTCGGCCGCTGGCGCTAGCAATTCCTTGGCGACTTCTCATCCGATCCGGGTTGATCCCTCATACACTAGAAACATCATCTTCCTTCAGGCTCCCTTCACCCATTCCTTACAAACAATCCGCCGGCTCGGCCGTCCAACATCCGTGGCCTTCCCGTCCGCTTAGCCCGCCTGTTCGACTATCCATGCCCCTTGTCATGTCCACCATCCTGATTTCCAGCCTGGCGCCGCCCGGCCGCTTGTAGACTTCCTCGGCGGCGACTATCCGGTGCACGCGCCCTTGGTCCGTATTTTCCGCCAATCAGAATGCGCCCTTTGGAAAGTACTTGGCATTATTTCATAAGTCGCTTCACCACAGGGGGCTGATCTCGAAGTCGCTGGTAAACGGGATGGAGTAGACGCAGAAGCCGCTGCAGTGCTGATCACGGGCTGATCAGCACTATGGGCCGGCAAGGAAGCGACGGAAGACGCGGGTGATGGCGGGGCAGACTCGGGAGACTGTGGTGGTGTTCCAGACGGAGTGAAGGAGCTGATCAGCTCAGGAAGCCGTTGTAAAGCCGTCCGAACTGACTCCGAACCGGTGTTCGGGTTGGTCCACCTCTCCATAGTCTGCACCGCAACGTTCCTCAAGTCGGCGTTATGCTGGAGCCAGGCGCGATCATCGAGCTCTAGGGTTTCAAGTTTAACCCGAGCAAGATTAAGCTCGCGCCGGCAATCTTCAGCTGTCTTCCGACTCTCGCACAACCTTTTCTGTATGTCGGCACGGCCGATGCGAGAATCGGAGAGTTGATTTATCAGGAGCTGGACCTGCTCATCCGAGTAGCGAGCCTCGACTTCCCGACGCTCTACGTCCTCGGCAGTGCGGATCTTGTCGCAAAGCAGCTGATCACGGTCGAGACGGTGATCATCGAGCCGTTGTAGATGATCCACCATCTCGACCATCGAGCCTTTCATTGCCTCGATACGTTCGTCTGGAAATAAGCATGGAAAGTCATATACAGATCGCAGAAGAAGTGAATGGGATAAACATACCTTGATCGCGGATGGTAATAGTCAGCGAACCAATCAGCGACTGTAGAGATAGGACGGTGTCCGAAGGCCTGGAGAGGCGTAGAGTAGCGAGGTCGGCTGATAGCTGATCACGCTCCATCGTCAAAATCTGAACGCGATCAGTCATTTCTTGCAAGTCTTGGTCAAGTCGGTCGTGATCTAGCCGAAGAGTCGATAGCTGGCTAGCCAGATCAGCAGAATCATGTGCCAAGGTATCGGCAACGATCCGACGGTCGGATAACTCAGCGTTAAGTGCCCGATTGGTATCATATAGAGAAACCAACTCGGGAATTGCACTTCGGAGTTCCGACCGTAGTCGGCAAGCTTCCACGGACCCCAACGTGAGTGGACCCGATCCATCTATTAGACGAGCGAGCTGTTCCAAGTAACGGAGGGGGCGATCTGAAGAAGGTCGAGCGGGAGGATTCCAAGGCGGGCGATACGTAGTCATGGTTGTCGTGGGACGGATGAGGCTGGTCGTGATCGGCGCCGAAGTCGCGATCGGGGCGGTCGCGGGATCAGTCGAACTGGAAACGGAAGGCGAGGCAGTGATCGGGCGGACAGCCGAAGAAGGAAGAGAAGATCGGCTCGGCTTAGCCATGGTGATCGCCAAAGAGGAAATTTGGAAGTGAATGAGTCGAACTGCAGTAGTTGCGCGGCTACAGTTAGTCTCAGGGGTGGCTGTGGTAAAGCGATCAGAAAATATTGAGAACGAAGTGGACCACACATGGCCGTTAATTGGTGACGATGGAACACCCATCAACATATGACGGTTGATGGGTGGGAAAATGCTGATCACGGTTACGATGAAAAGGTGGCGGACAACGGGTATTCATGATGTGAAGAAATCAGCCAAGTACTGTAACTACGCCCAGTCCCAGACATGATGGAACGATGGAGATCACGATCAAGATCGTTATCACGATTACTAAGTGGAGTTCCCGTGGATGTAAAATGAGGTGAGCAACTGTCGACATGACGTGTCAGGGACAGCCGTCCAGCCGATCTATGAAAGGTATAGTGGTTGAAGTTGATCATGACACGAAGTTCGGCCTGATCGGCCGATTATGCCCGAGAAATGAAGATTAGATGTGGAATGAAGTCGGCCATGTGGAGTGACAGGTTGTGTGAGTGATGAAAACCGATGGGCTTGTCCGAGGATGACGTGACAAGGCCTGATCAGGCCCGATCAGCCGAGATCGGTGTTATGTGGTTGCCCCGACAGGGTATGAAGGTCGGAAGTATGGCTGAACAGATGAATAAAGTCGTTGCGATGGTGACTCAGAGGGTTCCCGAGGTGATCAAGGGCTGATCGCCCTGATCACTGCCTGATCACTCGGCTGATCGCTATGCCGATCGTGATCGGGGCTGATCAGCCTCAAACCGGCGTTCAAATGCGAAGGCAAGGGGAGTTCTCGGTTAAGTCGGGCTGGATACGAAGTGGACAAGTGTCAGAAGAGCAGATCTCAAGTGGTTTCAAAGTCGTTTATCGAAGATCGGGATGGGTTCAAGATCTTTATAGGAGTCGGGTCGTGATCAGGGCAGAAGTGGTACAGATCAGCTTGAAGGTGCAGCCAGGATGGGCAAGGCGGTGCTATACAACCGTGCGACGAAGTGAATAGGTTCGAAGTATAAATTAGGCATGAGTTGATGTATGGTACACTAGGTATAGGACATTGCATATATAATAACAGGTTTTGATTTTCCCCCTAAGCAAAGAGTCGCTCCGCCACGTGTTGCGGTCATTGGGAGCACAGGGTTGATTATTCCCCTCTTGCTCAACTAATTCCCGGTTAAGACGCGCTTAGACGCATTTTGGCTTACCGGAAGACCCCCGACGGGTTTGTTTAGGTGATCGAACCTCACCCTCAACGCACACGTGTTTGGAACACGTCAATAATATTGGAAAAGGTTTTGTGGAGATAACGTTTGTGGATTACTGTGGAAGATCGTGGTTTGATCGCGTTTTCTTGGTTTCTTATTATCTCTCTCTCATTGGCTGGCCTGATCAGACGAACTTTCCTGATCAGTGCCTAGATACTGATTAAGTATCGACCCCAAACCGTTCTCCGGTGAAGATTTCCACCCGAGAACACCCCCGGTCTCGAGAAGGTCAAACCCTCCGACCTGATCAAGATCATCCTTTTCGTCACCGAGTCCACGTGAGTGTAACCACCCCCGATCAACGGGTACACAAGGTGAGATGAAGATAAATATAGATCCTGACGCGCATGAAGACCGGCCAGATGACCGGGAGGATCAGATCAGTCACCACAATGGTGATTCATCTGATTCTGATGCTGATCAGGATCGACGGAGTACCCCCTCCGATAGTTGGTCGTCCGGCCAGTGGGTATCCGGATTCCACCCAAGACTTCGGTCATGGATTTGGAAATCGGCTCCACCACAAAGTTGAAATGCCGTGTCGAGAGCATCACTCTTAATAATTGGTGAGCCTTTTCTGTGCATCTCAACGGGGGCAAACCTTTTGGTTGTGGAGGTTGTCTCGGTACGGTTCCATTGCTCAAACCTTTTCACTGGGTAGGTCAGCCATGAAAACTGAATAGTGCAACACCATAGTGATCAACGTACTTACACTAACAAGATGACAAAAGAGACGGCCCCTGCAAAATGAAAGCGCTTGAAAAGAAGGCATACATGATGGTGCACAAAAAAGCACCAATAAATTCTTCCCATGTCTTGTTCGGAGACAACCGCAAAAATGGCGTCTTGATAAATTTTCGACCAAATAGCTTTCCGCAGAAGAAAGCAAACCAGTCGCTGCAGATGACAAGCGAAACAGGAAACAGGAACCAAAACAAGCCTGCAGGAAATACCACATCGCATTAGCTTTAGCTTTCGAAAACCAAACAATTGGTTTTACTTATCCTAAAAATGGCATATCATACCATTGAAGATGTTTGTAAGATCATATTTCATTTGGAAAACAATCAAACCCAGCGTCACAATGGTCCATGTGTATTGACCGATAAGAATTAACAGAAAATAGTTACAGTCAGGTCTTACTAAACCCCACAATAGAAGCAGCTTACCCATCTGGTATTTATAGTATTCTTTTCATACCCACAACATTATTATAAAAGTGAGTACTACAGCGACCAAGAAAATACTCACACAACTACACCAGTAGCCAATTCACGCACCTTTCTTTAGGCTCAGCACGGACATGACAAAAAGTAGCGCGTACATAGAGAATAAGACCCACGTATGTAGCGTAAATAGTGCACAATGGCTTGTAGCACGAAATACATCTTACTGCCCTCAATGAAGGCACCAAATGAGTCACCATAATTGTAAAATGTCACGACAAACCACATCAACTGCACCGAACGGAACCATGGAATGTTCTTTTTGGCAGCATCTTGGTAGCGCACATAGACCATCACCCGGAAGAGAAGCGTTTGCAATACAATAACAAGCACCAAGGAGTAGACAAGGCCACCATAAAGAATGACAATGAAGCCTACAATCATATCAAACCTACCACGACGCGCGTAATGAATTTGGTAAGACCAACCGCTTTAGGCGATGGAATGCTGTCCTGGGCGAGCATGGGGCTTCACATCGATCACGGCTTGAGCGAAGGTTACGCATTTCCATTGTGCGAATGGCAAAGAAAGCGGGCATTGTACTTTCACCCTGACAAAGATTCTGCTTTATCTATTTCACGCACTGCTGACGGGACTGTACCACACTCTTCGTGTTCACTTGATCAAAGTGTCGTGATACTGTTAGACTTGTGCTAAACAAGTGAAAATGAGAAACGGTGATTTCTCCTTGGAAAATGTATTTGTAATTCCACATAATGAGGCCTGGAGTCGTGCATGGGAAATTACCCGCCAATCTGCTGCCACACTGTTTCTCGATACACTTCGGTATCAAAATGGTCCTGCTAATGGCGTCAAAATTGCCGCAATACATGGAAGATTCAGCAACGAATGTCATGGCTGACTCTGGCACACTCGATCGGCAGCACTTAGTGCTCCAGTTGAGTTTGCGACAATGACAAATATTCTGGGCTTTGAGATCCATTAAAACATTTTCATGATGGATATCCTGGAGTTTAATAAGCGGTAACAAGTTCAAGATGCCGATATTCGTGAGATCGTTATACTAAAATTTCCCTTCATTTGAGCAATCACTTTGTGTTACATCAATTTGCTTGCAAACCTTAAGCGGTAAATTTCTTCAACGCTTAAATACGTCGCCACGATGTGGAAGGCTTAAAACTGCACGTACTCTCCCTTCACACGTGAAACTTGTGTCTATTTGTGTCTACCATATTCAGTGGATCACAAAACTTATCGTTTCTTATGTCTGGCTTCGATGTAATGAGTTTTATAGCAATAAATCTTTGCAAACAATAGCAATCCAGATTTCAGCACTCCCGCTCGTGCATTATGAGTGGCCGACCCACCAACGACGCGTTCCTCTGCTGGTTTTGTGTCCCATGGCGGCGACATGTTGAGCGACCGTTGCCATGTTTAGAGCAATTACGACACTTGTATGTAACCCCCGTCTTCCTGTCGCCGCTGCTTGCGATGCGACGGACTTGCCGCCTTCCAACCTGTTTGTAAAAGGGAGGCGGCTCCTTTCTGACGCGCACCAATTGTGACTAAAGAACGAGCTCAATTCAGCTATCCCCAATGGCTCGTGAGTAAGTTGAGACGAGGTACAATGCATGAAAGCACTGGATCACGCTCTTCGCAGGACATGCGATGTAAACCACGACCACAATGTGGCGGCAAGAAATAGCCATTTCACATAATGTAGCACACGTGCACGACATTACGGTGAGATTGACAAGCCGATAACGCTTTGAGTCGTGGTGACGGGCAAACCAAACGTATTCTGAAGACCGCTGCACCGCATACTCACCAACTTGTGCCTGCTCAGCTAGCCATTTTTCCAAACCATGCGGAGTGATTTTATCCTTCCCCGCCCAAATCGCCACCTGTTTCAGCCGCATACTGAACTTATCCATTCCCGCTTTTGCCAGGATCTTGATGGCTTCAGCTGGTCCTGCATTTTGCACTTCTGCCGTGAGTAGGGTATTGTTATCGCTTTCCACAAAAATTGTAGTTCTCCAATTAAAAAGCGGACATGGTTGCGGTGGTGGCACACCCATGTTACCTACACCACATTCTGGGGAAAGAACGAAAGACTTCATCCCAGATTCCACGAATGTGAATGCTAGCACTGATGGTGTGTTTGCAAATACCGGCCACAGAATGGGTTCGATATTGGAAACGTATTTGACAACAACGTCACCATACTTGGCCCGCAACACGGAAATGACCGCCTCGTACTCAATAAATGTCTGCGATGACTATACCCTCCATATAACGTTTTCGAAAGCGTCACCGGAGAGCGCGAACAACCGCTTGATATTACGCATAATATAAATAGAGCAAAATCGAATCTGCAAACGCACCCTAGCCGCATCCCATACCATCTTAACCGCACCAACAATCTTTCCACGGTCACACATGATAGGAAATCCATCCAGGCGGATGCCAGCTGAAATACACTGGAGTAAAAACCAGGCGATATTCGCTTCGCTCTCAGCGTGCGTAAAGAGTGTAAAGTTCTGCCCGTTACCGTCACGTCCAATGAGAGATAGGACCAATCCATTGTACTTTGGATGCTTCGAATGAGTACCATCAAAACCCAACACAGGGATATTGAACTCATGACTCTGACCGGTCACCCCGATAGCTACGAAAACCCGTAAAAAGTCTGTTTTCCTGATCTGCTTCTAACGCAACAGTGGTCCCCGGGTTGATGCGAGCCAGCTCTACCAATAGCGACTAAAGAAGTAAGAAAGAGTCCCGCTATTCCCCGTCCATCTCATCCAGCACAGCATCTTTGGCCCGGTATATCTTGTCGCGGAACTCCTGAAGGTGCGTTCCATCTCGCGCCTGCACGATGGCCACGATGGCCTTGGGCTTCACGCCCTTGTCACTGTAACTGCGGCGCGAAATGCCGGGAGCCGTTGAATCTGCCGAGCGGACGGCTTCGCAAGTGACATGCACGCATCAGCGTTCTTATCGTGTAGACTAGACACGTAATATTCTGGTGGCATCTCGCGAGGTCATACCCAAAGCACAATTCGCTCAAACACATCGCACCGGTGTCCTTCCAGAGAGCCATGTCGCACGTAACGCGAACGTCCTCGCAACGCAACATTGACGCCACGTTGCCCACACGCAATGACGACTGTCGACGTTGCAACATCCACGTTCAATTTTCATCAACCCGCATTCGCTTGGTCACCCCAGCCTTCCATTCGCACCTTCCTGTGGGTAGGCAAACGTCTTGCTATTGCCCTCACACTTCTCGACGACGCAACCGCGGTTCTTGTTGAAGCATTAATCCTTCATGATGTTGGTTGTGCTTTTTCCATTACGGAAACCTTGTCCTAGCACCAGTTTTGTCATGCCATGTACAGCGGCAAGGTCTCTCCGTCGCGTTTTCTATCGCCATGATGTATTTTAATCATAGAATTAATTGCGTCGCTAAAATCCCCTGCCAGACTAATTATGTTCGAAATTTAGTGGACCACACTATTCGTGTTTTGTTGGTGCTTGTTTTGCGACAGGTGCTGCTTTTCAAAAGTAATACTTTGACTAGTGCTGGTTTTGCGATTTGCGCTTTGATAACATTGGTTGCCAAAATCTTTTAATCTGCGGAAGGGTTTTCTATACAATTTTCTATCTTTACGAAACATACCAACGGCGCGAACACGTGAGCATCGAAATTTCATTACTGACTACTAGATATCAAAAACCACAAGATATCAGTGGCAACACGCCCTTATTTGATGCATGTTTTTTCCTGGTTACATTTTCTGTTCACTCGTTTTTGTGACCACTAGTCTGCAATATTGGACCCGTTACGTTCGTCCCCTTGGATAAGCCTCATTGTCAAGAAAGTGCACAAACCACTTCACCAGCACGAAAAGCATTGGCAAACAACGGGGTTTAGCTCTTGTCCTTTAAGGGATCGATCTCTGAAAGTTAAGGTAAAAACATACGACACGAACAAGTCTGATCTGCTACGGACGACATTGTTAACCTTATCATCCAGTATAATGCTCCTCTCCGGCCAAAAAAGTCGAGCGACAGCAGACGATGCAGCAGCAAAAGATTTACGCTTTTATGAAACCGAAGTTATGTCAATAGACGTCCTACAGTAACGGTAGTTAACCATCATGCCTAACGCCGTTTTCAATGCTGATGGGGTGGTGTCGTCCATAAAATTGATCTGCTCGACTTGGACACCGTTTTGGATATGAAACTTTGCGACAAGATCTAAGATTTTGTCTTTCTCAATCTCGAAAAATGAATAGAATATAATGTGCAACGGGTTCTCTACTTTTGGGGTCCCTTGATCCAGGACAGGAGTGATATTGCTGCACAAATGGTACGTCACAAATACTTGCACAAAGACCAGTGAGGCATGCTGCGCATGCATATGGAAAAATCCAAAGCAGTAGCGTTGTTGTCCAATTAGTCTACGCTGAAAATCATTCCAACCTCATATTTGGTGTACTCTTTCGTTCTTGAGCACAAATGTATCTAATTCTTCGGATGACAAGCCAATTTGGCGGAAACGCGTGCTGCCTTGAGTAGTATACAAGTCACGCATGATCAAATCCAAAAGTCTCAATGCTTCCACACTGGACATCAGCAGTTTATCTCGACGCAACTCAATTATCAAGCCTAAATCTACTCTTAGGTTGAGCAAAAAGGAAGGACCGGGCTGAATAGTGGCACACAAGAGAAACAATTGTTCAGCGAGTTGCATAAGTCCGCGCTTAACGCTCTTGAAGATGTTGGGATTATTCTTGTAACTGAATCCAAGCGCTGCTGCCATAACGTTCAGCACCAGTCCGGAGCGCTTGAAAGAAGGCAATGTCTTCATCATCACAGCCAGATCTTGCACTCTCAGATCCACCGCCAGTGCCAGCACGAGCTGCAGCTTCTGTGTCTTAGAGAATAACTTGTCGTCTTCTCACAAGTGTAATGTCAACTCTCTGCGGCGCTTGAGGCCAATGACAAAACCGTCGCTTACATGTGTATCTAGGAGCTCCTTATGAGTTTAAGTTAGTAAGAGGACTATCTTTTAAAGTGAAATTTTATGAGTGTAGCTACTTGAATCTGTCTTGTAAAATCAGCGCAATTAAAGCACACTGTTTCAACGGACATGTAGTCACCACCAGGTCGACTCCACCGTGCAAGATCAGCATCTCGATCTTCAAGATGTCTGGCCGGCGAGCCGTTCTACGCTTCTTAGTATTTTAGTTAGGTGGGTCGCACATAACTGAGTTGTGGAAACATGCTTCAAATAAAGGCGTGTTGCCATTTATATCTTGTGGTTTTTGATATCTAGTAGTCAGTTCTCTACGCCGTGAGAATGGAGCAATCGCCTCTCCTCATTTCCGAATTCTCCCGCCACGACTTGAAATGTCGTCCGATGAAGATCATTCTCTGGTTATACAGAGTATGAATGATACAGAGCGACATGCTGATGTCTACGATCGTGATGTACGTTCAGTTGATGATGTTTTGCCGCGCAGCCGTTTCCCGAAGCCAACAGCGTAGCAAAGCCGCTATCGGTCGCTTTTGAATGCAGTTAATATCATCCAAGTTAGCGGGTGTCGGTGGTTGTGACAACGTCTCTCCTACTTCTTAAGTGGACAAATATTCTCTACTTACAGCTCGCGCAAGCAAACTCCATATCCCGAAGGTCATGTTTCCTTCCTTGCAAGGCCAATGTATATACCATGATTAATAATTTATTGTATGATTTTATAATCTTTTCAATCTTTTCAATCTTGCGAGTTTTGGTTAGGTGACACTGCTTTAAATATTGTTTTTATATTTTATATATTTGTAATTTGATACTTGATGAATATCGGCTTTTCAGTAATTTTTACCCAGCTTCTCAAACCGATCATTTCAATTTTGGCGTATAACCACGAGCCCAAGTGGGTGCGATGATTGGACATTTCAGATATTTTTTTTATTTTTGAGTGGTTGCTTCAGGCTGGACCACATTGGCATTTACGACCCTAACTTAGTTCAATTTAGAAGATAGGGGGCTGAAGAAAGTAGTAATTCTGATTAGAAGCTATACACCAACAGCAACCCTTTTGTAGCAACATGCATGTACGCAGTTAAACTAGTTTTGACGGCGGAACGTCAACAGTTTCGATTTCTTTTTACCAGATCCGGGGAGACGGCTCAATATACCCGTACCACTGGGTTTTGACAGCTTGTTAAATGCGGCCTTGATCTTCTTAGTGAAACCAGAGCTTTTCTTGTTCTTACCGGAACGCCACAAATTCTTCCCCCACCTCTGGGGTTTCTTACTAGACATCTTCTTACCAAGACGCGACAGACGATCCTTAAGGGAGTTCGTCTTCCCGCTGCCCTTCCAGAAATTGCTGAACAGAGAAGGCTTCTTAGCCGCTTTCCAAAATGTAGGCATGCGTTCTTCTCTATCCCCCGAAGGTTCCAACCCGTGTTCCTTCTTCTTTAGAGCGCCAACATTGTCGCTAACTCTGTCATTGTTTTGACTTAGAACGCGGGAGACACCAGTTGTGTCTGAGTAACGAAGGTTCGTCTCTTCACTTTGGTTGGCCGACGTTCCTATAAGGACAACAGCAAAAAGCAACACCCACTTCCGGAACGGGATCATTGCAGAAAAGAAGCTACTTCTGGGATTCTTGGACTTGTCAGCAAATTCGAATGTGATGTCTGTAACCACAGGAGCGGCAGCAGAGTTTCCGTCAAATCAAACTGGAATGCCAGCCGATACTTAGTAGGTACTTTATTACAGTACGCAGTATACAGTGCATTCGATCGATCCCTGGCAAATCTGGAAAAGTGAAACTCCGACTCGTCAAAGGACAACTTGATTTGTGTAAATACATGTACTTAAGTAGGAAAAAAATAGATGCTGAAATGCAGGACTGCTCTAAATACTGTCGGGAGACGGTTTTCAAAGCGTGTTTTGCCAAACGTAATTGTCTTCCAACTTGTTGAACACGTTTGATAAATCGCTGAAAAATGTACTCAAATTCGATCCTTGAGAAACCAAACCTATTGGAAATAATTCCCTTATCCAAGGGCTGAAGAACAACCTCCAGCCGTAAATTGGTTCAGTAAACCCGGTAGTTCATTTACCACTGCCATCTAGCAACTTGTCACTTCGAGATATGGGCCAATTTGAAGCCCTCTGAAATATGTTCAAGGGTGGACCGTTCTTATGGACTCTCTACACTGTACTCCATATTAGCCTCATTACTGTTTACGTACATTTTCAGGGTTTAATCGTTACCAAGCGCATTTTAAGTAGAACAAATTTTATGCAGTGTCAAGGATATAGGAAGCTCAACAGTATGAAGATAAAAGACTTGAGCTAGACAATGACCGCACAATGCGGAAGCATAGCTCAAGATGTTGTAATGACTTTGACCGAAGTTGAAAATCATTACACTTTATGTTTTTACGTATGCGCAATTGTACCAATAACAGCCTGCGATTTACCTAACACGTTGCACATGGGTGCCTCCAGAACCAGATGTATTCTGACAAAAATAGAGTCGGTCACAGCAGATGGTATCACTTCCGGTATCCTTGCTATACATGTGTTAGTTCTGGATGAATACCCAGCATAGTACACCCTATTCAGATTCAAGTTCAGCATAGTACACCCTATTTAGATTCAAGTTCGAAGTGACTAAGTTTCAATGTTTGTGCATGTGTCAGTGCCAGTGCAAACAATAGTACAAAATCGTCCTAAAGATTACAGGTACATGCGCATGGATGGAAGTTTTAGTGTGCCCGCTTACAAGTAATCTAAAAGAGAACCTGTTTTTCCAAATCATAAAAACTTTCCAATCAGATGCGGGAAATTCCGATCAGATCGAGAACAGTTGCGCCCACTCCGGCTCGCTAAAAGTACAAGGTAGAGATTAGTTTTCCCGTTTGCGCAACTTACAGGTGATCCCCAACCCATACTAAGAGCATCTCCAGTCGGTGTGCTATTGCTATTCTATTCATAAAAAGCGGTAATTTATCGCAAATAGCGCACTTCTGGTAGCCAGTCGTTGCGCTATTGCTATTCTAAGCCAAAAAATACGCCGACCTGTGCTATTCGGAGCCAGAATAGATCTGCTGTTCTATTCGCGTACTGTATATTTCAATACAAAATCCAAGACACCAAAAATCGTCCCTAGTGACAACATTTGAAGTACTACACCATTGCCCGTTCAAAGTGATTATTCAAAGTGGAAAGAAATAGAAATAAAGCAATAATAACAAAAGCTTGGCAATCAAAGTGGATAGAAATAGAAATCAACGAAAAATCAAAAAAGGTTTCCAATCAAAGTGAACAAATCCCCAATCAAAGTGGAACGATTTAAAATATACTTAATTAACCTAGTATGCTACCTGACGCTACCATGTCACCATTTGGGCTCCAATCTAGCGCATAGACCTCGTCCGCGTGGCCTGACAACGTTGTTTTGGCATTTTTCGGCTCGCTAAGCTCCCACACCTTAACAGTCGAGTCTTTGTTTGCTGTCACGATCAGCCGTGCATCGCTGGACCAGCACACCTGGTATACTGCACCGACGTGACCATTGAGAGTAGCAAAGAATTTACCTGTTTGTCCATTCCAGATCTTTCAAAGCCTTTGCAGCAGCCGCAGCAGCAAAATTTCTGCGCTTTTTTCCTGTCAGATGGCTTTTGTACACGCCCTCCGAGCTGAACTGCTTGTTGCAAAATTCGCAATAGTGCGCCGGTTTTTGATCGTTGTCTACCGTTCCATTCTCGCTACTCTGACACCAGCCAGCAACTTGGTGTAGCGCCCACTGTTTTGTCAAACTTTGCAGATGTTTCATCAATCACGTCGTCTGAATCCACAAGAGGCTGCGTGCGCCGGTAAAAAAATCCAATAAATAGTATTTCAAGTCTTTTAGATACAACTGATACGGCGCTGATTGGATCTTCTGGTCGGCTGGAATAGCCGAGAAGTCAGAAGATGAGGCTAAATATGCCAGATAGTCGATCGAAGTACCAATCGCTTGTCTTCGGCCTTTATTTTTGGTACTTGAGCTCAGCGCTTCATGAGTTATACGCGCTTGCCTAACACGCCCACACACACTCAGTATAGTAACAAAAATTTGACACTCAGAGCTTTTTACTCACAATTTCAGCTCTGAAATGTTCAGAGATCGCGTGTAAAACTCATTTAAATCTACATATTTTCCAAAACGTCTTCACCTGAAAATTGAACGTTTGGATGCAGCACTTCCTCCAAGTTTGGCTCGTGAGAGACTGTGGATGCAGCACTTCCTCCAAGTTTGGCTCGTGAGAGACTGCTGAGTTGGGATATTTACGATGAAACGCACGAATAGACTTTAGTTGCTCATACAATGACGTGAATAATGCTCGTCCACGCATATTTTCGGTTTCTTCCGCATAAATTCTACAAAATTTTTAAAAAGTGCCGCAATGATGTTTCAGTATACTAAGCAGCAACAGTTAGATACGCACCCATCTTCGTCATCGTAAAGTTCCTTTACGTCTTTGCTGTGCTCAGTAACTTGATCCAGTAACTCGCTTATTTTGTGTCCGTGCAGTACCCGATTACGATGCTGTCAAAAATCCAGTTTAAGCATAATGAGCTGAGCATTTCGCTGTCTAGTATAGCAGCCAGATGGACGTACATTACGCGTTTTTTCACCAAGTGTAGCCACAATGGCGCGCTCTAACGTCTCCATCATTTCTTGCTCAGCGCGTAACTGCTCCAGCACTGTAGACGACATGTTCGGGGGGATAATGCAGTTTTCGGAATTAAACAATATAATACGGTGCTATTGCTTGGATAATATAAACGTCCGTAAGGCCGCTAGCGGCTGGTACGTAATCGTTAACGCTGTCTCTGTCGACAATTTCTACCAAGCAGATTGACAACTTGTTCACCA
Source organism: Sclerospora graminicola (assembly GCA_001887855.2). Classification (NCBI taxonomy): domain Eukaryota; phylum Oomycota; class Peronosporomycetes; order Peronosporales; family Peronosporaceae; genus Sclerospora; species Sclerospora graminicola. Next base: position 14,737 of record MIQA02019909.1, read on the forward strand.
CCAACAGCATTAACATACACCAACACACCAACTCTTTTATCGTGGCTTCCAGCGACAGCGTGACCTCCGTCTCGTCAATGAAAAGAGAGTACGGTACTCAGTTCTTGCCATTCTGTAGCAGTTCGCTGGCTTCGAACGTTTCCGTCTTCTTCGACGGCTGTGTCGATATTTTTTAGAATAGAATAGCACACATGACTGGGAACCAAACTCTATTGCATTATTGCTAATCTAAATTGACCAATCATGACTCGGATATATTTCCAAAATAGAATAGAATAGATCACACGACTGGAGATGCTCTAAGTATTTTATTCTATTAGAGCATCGGCACCGGTAAGTCTTAACGTCAGGTTTTAATTGATGAGTTAAGACCCCGTGGCTGATCGTTAAACCTGTGTGAACGAATTTGTTCCACCGGCAAGGTTTAACGTCAGTTTTATTTAAAATATCTGCCAATCATTTTTAGCTTACACCTGTAATTAAAAAAACTCAAATAATACACGTGTTCAAAAGCGTCTGAAGGGTCTCTGGGTTATCTGACGCTCCGTCCGAAGCTTCGAGCGCATCGAAGTACGGCTGAAACTCCTTCTTTCCAATAGCTTGTAAAATACCCACGGGGTCTCGAGCTGCTTCTTCATCATCGTCGTCACTGTTACTGTCAAACCGAGGCGGCTGTTGCTTGACAATAGCACGCAAAGCACGAATCTCATCCACTAGCCCCGACCTTAGCAGCCTTAGTATCTAAACGTTTGGCTAGACGATCAGTCTGCACCGGCTTGTTCGCGTGAACCCAGAAAGCACAAGCATCGAAATATTTCTCTAGATTGCACTGTTCCTGCTCTTGTTGAGCTAATGACGCACTATGAGGAACACCAGTCTGTTCAAACACCTGCAAGCTGCGTTGCACTTTGCGCACGTTATTAACATGCAATCTCGTAGCCATGACTGGGTCCACAGCTTGAGGCCGTGCGTAAAGAGCCTCGGGGGGTCGTCCACTGCTCCTGCTTCTTCTGTTCTTGCTGCTGTTCTACTTGTGTTTTGACCGGTACGTCGTCCAGCAGCCGAGACTTCCAGAGGATCGACTGCGTATAATACATGGTCCCACCCACAACAATCGGTACTTTACCTCTGGCTAATATCTCTTCAATAGTCTGCTAGGCGAGGCGCTTGAACTCCAATACGTCGCAGCGAGCACTCGGGTCCACGACGTCGAAGAGATGATGCGGAATACCTTGCTTCTCGTGCTCTGTGATTTTCGCTGTCGCCACGTCCAGCCCACGGTACATCTGCATCGCGTCCGAGTTGACAACCTCACCACCGTACTTCGAAGTACGGTATTGTTGACCAATGAACCCGCTTGGTTGATTAAAACCACGGTTTTAAAATAAGCCCTATAGCACTAAATTTAAGACCTCGTGCGGTAACGACCAGTAATAAGACTTGCCGGTGGCTGTTAAATCTGGTCTAACGGGAGGTTTATAGGTTAAAACCTTGATTAAGACTTACCGGTGGCAGGGTATTCATGCTGTACCATCGAAACGGCACATCGGGGTTGCTACCCTAGCCTCGTTTGTCGGCCACAAAGTACTCCCTCCGTCCCAAAGTTATTGTCTGATTGTTGTTTAAACACTGAGATTAAGGTCAAAAATACTGCTTTTTTGTTATAAATTACATCAAAATATAGGTGCTTTAAGGGCTTCCATTTGATGATAAATTGGGGTTTAAGCTTTACGCTAGCTGACGTTGCAGTACCAAAACTACCTTTTAATTTTGGAGTCATTTGACGGAGCACCGGTAGATATA